>CCAG010000657.1:0-73372 GCA_001077435.1 Glossina morsitans morsitans | reverse complement strand
ACGACTATACATATTACGGTTATACATATATATATATATATATATATATATACATATATACATAGACGGTTATACATATATGTATAACACAGTTTGGCCCGTCGGAAGGAATTGGTAGCGCAAACCACCACGATAATAGAAGAAAACTGTCAACTTGACTTTGATTTTTGAGCGACTTTGGCGCGATTTTTCTGATCTTTGGCTTATCTCTTGCACGATATTGGATTGATTGATCGTTTTTTACCGGAGCGGAGAGTATCCCCAAGTTTCATTTCTTATAATAATGCCTTTCATGACCATTTTGCAATTTCTTCGCTAAACAAAATCATACGTAGTAAAAATCGGAGAAAATACTTTTGTTGTCAGCGCAGCTGAAACACTAATCACGATGTGAAATTGGACACAGATATCTTCTAGTTTAGAAAAAGAGTATTTATGATATTTGATATACCCACGCAATTTAACTTCGATATTGGTCTAACTTTTTGATCACACTATTATGTGATATATTCGACGAATGAGAATTCCCACGCAAAGCTTTACAATTTTGTGTAGCTTTATAAGGATTTGTGTCGGTTTATAAGGGTTTATTATTCAAAGCATAGATCACTTGAATATATTCATTTAATCGAGTGGGAGCGGAGAGCCACAACCCAAAAAAAGTATTTTTTAGGTAAAGTGATGTACACGCAATATTCCCATCAATAGGTAAATAGGTAGATGGCCACACAAAGGTATAACTACGAATTGCCATTTCCATACCTATACAGATTTACCATATCTTAATCGTGGTCTCACGCCTTGCCAAAATGTAACCTGCATACGTGCCCTTGATATATTTTACCCAATATAGCTGAATTTACTCGCCGTCGATAGGATTTCCACCGTCCGACTGCTACGAACCTGCATAGGTCTAAAAGTCAGCTTTCATATGAAGCTTTTCGTGTCAGTAAATTGATCGAATCACAATGACATTCGATATGATGATGAACGCTATAGTTCGTAATGAAGATCGGGTCGTGCCTAGTGATTGATTTGAAAACCCACCTGACTAAAGTGATTTCAAATTTAAGATATTTTTAATTTTTGTTTTTCAAAATAATTTTGAGAAAATAAAGTCGCTTGATGCCTGCGAGCGTATGCGCGCCTATGCCAATCAGCCCGCATATCGTCTATGTGAAGGCTGTGAAATTGAATTTTGTTTGATTTCGATTACATTTATTGAGTGAAAAAAAGAAAATCTCGACAATAAAAGAAACTCTTTTAGGAATTTTTAAGTCCTAATTTCCATAGTGTACAAATTTAATTGTCTATCACACAGCACATGTACACGACCACTAATTCCATGCATTTCATGATTAATCACCATGTTAAGCGACAAAATATTCCAACAACAGAACATAATGCTTCGGTTGGAAATGCTAATTATAAATGACTCTTCAATTTTCAATTCAATTCATTTCAATAGAATATATTTATCGTTACGCACAAAAATATATAAAATTTTATTTTACGTATCACTGATAAAATTCAGATCAGTGCATGCATACACATAATATATTTCATATACATACGTACATAATTCATGCGGATTGTAATTTACATTTATGACTTTTTTCTCACCCGCACCTCATTTCCCATCTTTCATGATGATGATGATGATGATGATGATGATGATGATGATGATGATGATGCAATTCATTCATTGCTAGCCAGTCATGCATATATATGCATATAAGTGTGCACGCACTGTAAACTGAGGATATATACATCCATAACATATAGGTAGCATATATATTGCAAGAGCTATTGTCATTTCAACTGCAGATAGACAATTCGGATAGTGTTTAGTTTAATAAAAATTTAATAAAATATTTTTGTTCACTTATTTACTCATCTTACGCGACAAAAATATTTAAAGCCATCATCCGTGCAATCAATGAATAAATCGAAAAAAAAAAAATTGATTGTTTTTTAAATTTTAATAATAAAATCGAATGTTGTTTCCGTTGTCTGGTGCAGCTATATTTTCCAAAGTCATCTTGCATTAATATACTCTTGATCAGTTTTAAGTTCTGAATTGTTTTGGCGATTTAGGTTTTACTATCTAATTGGCTTGACGGACGGAAAGTTGCATTAATGTTACAAAGACTCTTGCATCTACACAAACTAATGTAATTACACGACTCTTACCTGCCAAATGCCACCATTGTGTTTCGTGTATCACTCTTCACTTCAACAACGGGAGTCCCAGAACAAAGGGATTGATGATCAACTGTAAATCTCAAGAGTGTAGAATACGTTATACATAATATTATACATATATAATATTATACATATCTATACATATGTGTATATATTTAGTTGCCTACTTATATATAAATGGATATCAAAAAGTTGCTATAAATACTGATCAAAACTATCCGAAAGCTCAATTCAAAACTGAAAGTTTCATCATCTTTCAAGTTTTTCAACTTTTAAATCTTTTGTTTTCAATCAACATCTGTTATATATTTCAAGTAACAAATTTTCACCCGACTTACGGCATTTCTCCGCATATCATATCAATTTTGATACTTACTCTGCAGTCATAAACAGCAATTCTAACCGTAAATCTTCAGTTCTCTGCCTTAGTTTCTTCAAACAGATAGCATAGGAAATGTATATAACACATTCCTCAAGAAACCTCAGGTCCGACACTTATACGGCAGCACTATTGACAGAGACATACGATGTTTAGATAGTACCAAAATGACGACCTTCTGACGATTAATTTACAGGTTGCAGTTGTTTTAGTGACGCTACTTTTTTGGTCTCTTTAAACGGTTGATGGCGCAACTATTTACTTAATTTAAATTAATTGAAAAAGACAGCAGTATAAGCCAGTTACTCCACTTCTACAGTGACGGCATAATGGTCATCAGAACCTTAAATAAAATGCGTTTTCACTAAAGGAAAAGTTTGTAATTAAAAAAAAATGCTCAAAATCTATTAATGTTTTTGAATTGAAAGCTAAAATCGCATTAAAAAAGTGAAGTTTTGCTGCTTTCCAATTTGCAGCAAATCGGCTTAAGTCATGTGCAACGCATCAATTTATATTTGTTTTACTTACAATACATTTGTGAAACTTTAGAAACAGGCCAGTAATGTCGCTTATGTCCTCTTTGCATAAATTTAGCTTTGGCTGCGGACGGAACTCTATCTGCCCTAAGCCGAATCGTGGGTGGCATCCAATGCAATGCAAGCAAATTCGATCTTTAGTTATTGCATCCAATGCTACGTTAAGTTTGTGATTATCACCACGTATGACCCGACTAACGGCAATAAATTGTTCTATGTTCAGGTTTGAGAAGCAAAGCTACAGACAACGTATTCAGAATGGCGTAAGAAAGACTGCATTAAAGAACAAGCCAATTTCGATGAACGTAATGGCTGCAAATAGTCCGTACTTTTAAAATTTCTTACTAGGCTTTCTTTTTTTGGTACTACGGGCTGCTCTTTTATACCGATTTTTTATTTGTATTTATTTAATAATACATATGAGATGCTTGTATGTATTTTGGTCATTTTTTCACTTGAAAAAAGGATTTATTGAGAAAAATTGATGCAATATATATTAAACAGCATATTATCCATCATTTCCTACAACTATTTTCAAGCTTTCCGGCAATATGGCAATACCGTGTCAAAAGACCGATTGAGGTTTGGCAGCGATCCAGTCACCGCGTTTTGTGGTGTTCTTCAGCACTGCGAAAGCCGCGAGTGCGGCGAAACTTCCCTTCCCCCCGTAGTAATGTCTCCTTGAGGATCCTTGCAAAGTGCGGCCGAGAGTTGTCATACAAGTGGATGACTTTGCGTCTCTTAACAGCTATTGCTAGTCTTTCTTGCAACAATACATCATTCAATTTGTTCCATTGATATTGGTAGATATCTGCACATAACAGTTTCATACGGTTTTATCAGCTCCTATTACATTACACCTTGTCGATCCCACATATGACCCGAAAAACTTTGTGGCCATGAAGATTCTGTTTCGGTGTCGATGAGAATGGCTTCCCTGGACAAACTCATGACTTTTTGCGCTTGAGACCGCCAGCCACAGAGCTACAGAAAACTCCTCCTTTTTTTCTTGGCAAGCAATGAAAGCAAACGAAAGTAACGAATGTCGAAAATACAGTTTTGATTGTTTCATGGCTAGCGCCTACATACACTGAATAACTTAATACGACTGAATAGAAAACTATTATTTTACCTAGAACAACGTCAAACTCATCGAATTTAACCATTGCGTACGCTGCTGCTATACAATTTTCACTGAGAGATGTCGCTGGCCAACATGCATGCAAGTAGCTATTATTTCTAAATCTATTGTATGGTATCAATAGTTAAATCCTCTTATTCAAGGGTGCGCTAGCCGGAAGAAAACATACTTGCGTTAACCTCAGTGGTAAACGTATTAGTATTAGTCGTTTCAACTTTAGTCGTTTCAACTTCTCTGTTTCTACCGTTTTTCTTCTTACAAGAGAGAGAGAGAGAGAGAAAGAGAAATCTGCAATAGACAATCGAGAGCAAACTTTTACGAAATTGTGGCCCGCCTACGAATGACGTCAGGTCAACGATTTGGTGCAAAACCGAAAGTAATTATTTGCTCGCCTGATCTATCAATGCAGGCGGTAGCGCTCTTTTTTGGCCCGAAAGAATGAAGTAGTGTATACACGTTTCAAGACTATGAACGGGCCAACCTTTTGTTGTTGAACATAAATCTTTCCTACCACGTATGTTTAAGAAAAGATATATCTGTACAGCCACCTCTTACCTATATGGTGACGGAACTTATTCTTATGATACAGATCCAACCTCCAAGCCCTAGCATCTACCTAAAATCCATTGTAGAAGCGAACATAACATTGCTTCTACTCTCCACTCGTTCTTGTGACGGCTCACAAATGAATTTAAGAATACAATAAGAATACATAAGAATGACAAATTTTGTCACAATTTTTATACACCGAAGGTTTCACTAGCTTCAATAATATATTTCCATTATTAATGGAAATTGCGGCACATAAAACAGTTCACACACGTGATATTGGAAAATCCAAGCAAAGTCTTCTCTTTTGAGAGCCTTCTCCGTTATGCCCATTTTCTTAAAAGCCCTATAATGAGCAAAGAGAGCTTCCGCTTTTCATTGTAACATTAAGCGAGAGTTTAGTCATTTCTGCTTACGTTGCCATAGTTTTGTTTCATGTGGCTTTCGGTTCATCCTTTGACCGTTCATATCTTTATCCGTCTATCGTTGATGTGCCTAAACACTATGCATCTGTCTACGACAGAAGTTTTTTGTCTCAAAGCACTAAAGGTGTGAGACGCGAAAAATATTTTGAATTAACGAGAAAACTTGTGAAGGTAAATTGAATCAAGTAGTTAGCTACGTACTTAGTAGATGTGATGTTTCTTTTCACGAAAAATTTGTTGCTCAACAGTAATGTCTACAGTGATTTTTGGCGAATCATGGCTTTTATACCCATCACCGAAGGATGAATAAAACAATTTTTTGTTAAAACTATTGCAAAATACAGAAGGAAGTTTCAGATCCCCCATAAAATATATATATACATATATATATATATATATTATCATTAAATTCTGAATCAAATTAAACATGTTCGCTTGTCCCTCTGTCCATCTGTCCATCTGTTTGTCTGCTGAACTGTATAATGTATGTGATAAACATTCTTCCGTTTGCGAAAGCACAAATATCGCCTACAAGTTTCCAAAAGAATTTGAAAATGATGCAAACCTGTCAAATGATATGCCAAGAATGCAACAGAAACTGAGAGCACCTTTGCCTGCCGGGTTTTTTGCCTCTTACTCAAAAGCACTAAAGGACACACTATTCAAATTTTCACTTTTATTCTACAAATGTAGAAAACATCGTCCACGCCCACCCAACATTAAAGAGCGCCAGTATTAGTTCTTTCCGTGTTTTCGTAAGTATTTTCAGGGCAACGATACAGTCAACCCGGATATAATTTTCTTGTTTGGTAAAGACCGTATAAATTTTTGTTTGAAGTTCTCCCTACATAAGGGTTTGCGTTATTTTTTGCATTTTTTCTTTGCACAAGGCGAAAATAATAATTTAAATAAATTAATTTACATCGGTTTGATTTAATTATTAATTATATTTACAACGAATAACCAATGAAGGAATATCCTCCCCCGATATATACAAATACAGTGCATTGCTTTCGGGAACATGAAAATATTAAGAGTGTTTTAATTGCCAGTTGCTCTCACTTTACAAACGAAACTCAATTTGTATATTATTTATTTATTTATTTGTTGTTTTTTTTTTGCAAAATAACTTGCATTCATATATATTTCAATCAAATCGTAGACTCTTGAACGTGTAGCGAAGCTGTTTCGCTATTATTGCTGATGCTTGCTCGCAATATATCCTTTAATCTAAATGCTTATCGGTATCATATCGTCGCTGCAACGTACACATTTTTCATGCTTACATGTAATATATAAAATGAAAGATTAAATGGATAAACAGTTACGTGATGAGGTTTACTGGAGTCGTATTACAGCAAATAAAGATATGTTGTCCGCAAATATATGAATCGACATATGGAACCATATGCCGAACGACTTAAAAAACCATATAAAATGTTTTTATATTTTTAATCTATTTTCTCAAGTGAACTGAGAATAAAAACGAGAAGAAGAAGAAATTTCTATAAAATTGCGTCTTGCATGTAAATTGCGTTTCCTTTCCGTGCAGGCATATAAGAGATTTCTGTTTTCCAATCTAAAAGATTTACAAACGAAAAGCTAGAATAAGCAGAAGGACGTAAGGAAGAATAAACAAGGGTCAAGCGGTAGCTGTTATTGATATTTTAATTCTCTGTAAATCCAAAAAAACAAAAAAGAGAGGAGCAAATAAATAAATAAGAAAAAAAAAAAAAGAACGTAAATGTTCTGGCAAAATGAACCTCTTATTGTTTGTGGGTGTGTTTTGTACAGAGTAATTGTCTGTTTGTTTGCTTGTTGGTTGCTTGGCTGGCTAGTTGGTTGATTGGGTTTATTTATGTTTTGTATACACATTACTTGCAAGTAAGCATAAATTTCAATAACTCTTGCTCCTGACCAGTGCAAGTGTCAACAACAACAAATTTTGTCATTGTTCTTCGTTTCATATATGCACGCATATAGACGCATATGTTATGTAAGCATATACTGTGGGAGGATTATGTGTGATTGCAAGTATGTATTTTTGCGCAGAGAATTTCATGCTGTCATCACAGCGTCGGCAGGGAAATAGTTTATAGTTAATACCAATCCATGCTGAGACATCAAGACCCAAAAAGCATACACTCAAGTATTCCGTTCGTATAAGTGTTACTATCACGCATATATGCGCAAAATAAATATCACCACGCACAGGCAGAGGCACAGGCACTGGCACACGCACACAAGCACGAACACGCACACTTTGCCCATAAATATCGGCTTATAGACAATCATACTATGAATGACAGTAAAAAGTAGAGTAAATAGCAGAAGCCTTGCTTTCATTTTTCTTTTTTTTTCTTTGTTGAGTTCACTTTGGAAAAAATTGTCCTTACTTCCTGAAGGCAGTATACAGGTTCTGCGGTTGGCTTGCAACCTGGCTTATGCGTGTACGCATATTTGTACCGTTCACGGTTGTCCACAATTAACGGAAGGTCGTTTTTGGCCTCATCAAACGTGAAGAGATTAAATAAAAAATCCAAAGAGAAGAAAGATCAATTAGTGATCTCAAACATTCTGGCCTCCTTTGACAAAAAACATGGCGACAGATCGTGATAGTTCAAGGACATTAATTGGCCACAATAATCTAGAATTCGATATTTCGGGAAGCCCTTTGCAGCTTATTCCCACGAAAGAGTTCAAGGTATAAAATTTAATTGATTTAGGAATTTGATGAAATTGAAGCCTACTGATCAGGGACGGCAATGAGAGCTCATTGAATGGCTTATGAAAGAACAGGAAGTGGATGACGACTTTCATATTCAGCGATGAGGCTCCTTTGCATTGCAATGCCGTGGATTTCTTGTAACCGATAAGCTATTCCGAACTTAACCACATCCCTTATGAATAAATAAAAACTGTGTAGTTGTGTGTCACTGTAAATCTGCGTTTCTTGCGTGAATTTTCCGGCATCCTGTACATACATACGCATGGTTTGCGTCCATTCTTGAGTAGCCAATGGCTCGTGTTAGTCTTAGCTTTATCAACAAGTCTGCTTGCTGTTGACTGCTGGAACGCTTGAAATCAATAAAAAAAAAAAAAAAAAATGAAAGTACATTCTCAGTTGATTGCATGTGCTCCTAAACAATAGTATAAGAGGAAAAGTCCAGGAATACCCCCCGGCGAATGAAAAGAATGCAAATTTGTTCTGGATGCTTACAAACGTAATGAAAAATTCGTTCTTTTTTCTCATACGGTACCGGCCAGCTGAGGGAACAAACCCACAACGACAAAAGTACAGGCAATTTTCATTTACTTGCACGAGTAAAGCTTGTCGAGAGGCGCCTAAACCGAACTTTTACAAAAGAATTTTATTTTTCTGCTTTGTTCCTTTGCATTAAAAATTTCACCTATTCAAGCATATTGATGGCCTTTAGCTTAAGTTTTGATAAATAAAACTCATATATAAGCGTCATCTGCAGATAAGCAAAGTAAAATTTGAATATTTCACTTTCTGCTTAGACAATATTTGTGTTCGTTTGCTTTTTGTTCTCTTCCTTTTCTTTTTTATTAAGTAATTTGATAAACGAGAAGCAAACCTTGAATTTTAAAGTGAAGTCATCTCTCTTGGCGATAAAATTTATTCAGTTGGCTCAAACATTAAAATACATTGGAGTATATTAAAACCATATTCACAAGGATCGTTTATATTATCGTAGAGTTTTTTGCATTTTGCAATTACCGCTACATCTTCATCTTCGATTCCATCTTGTTGTTTGAAATCTTCAATATCGAATTTACCCGAAAACGTATTCAAATACTTTAGATTACTTAATAAGCAATGCGCGTAACATTTAAATTTCCGATCAGGTTCCATGTCAATAGATTGAAAAGCATTAAAATTTTCAAATTCCTCATCGGTAATATTATGGCTTTGTTGACACAATTCCCAGAAGGATTCGGTTTCTTTCAGATCGAGTAGTGGCTGAAATTTTATACAAAGCAAACAATTAATTATCAATTAATGGGAGTTTATAGAGACTTTAGGGATAATAGGCTTTTCGTTCGATTCAATGAATTTCGATTTTAAACTGTTATCTATGTAATTTGATCATGGAATCAATTTCGATATTTTTGGGGATTTGTCTTACTTCTCGTATACTGGAAAATCACAAAGATTAACTTGTTTCCGCATCGCATTTATCGAATTATTTTTAATTTAAAAAAAATTAACGAAACAATTGTATATAAGTTTTCGGCGCATACGTTTGACGTCCTATTGATCTCGTATTGTAGTTTGGTATCCAGAAAGGAAACTATCCTCAAAGGAATGAATTTTCCTTCCTTCCTTCCTTCATTCCCTTAATATTTCTTTTAGTATGATCAATCACTCAGGGTATGTCCTCCTTGCCTGTAGCACGGTGCCAGCCAAAGAGAAGCGAGCAAAGAGAAGAAGAAAGTTCAGCAACCTAGTGTTTGCGTGACTGACACGAACAAGTATGCTCTACCACACTGAAATTTGAAGAGGGTGAACACTAACCAGGTAGTCGCGATTATTGTCTGCTCGGCTAATCATGCGACTTTAGTTTTACAATGCTTTGTAGAGCAGAAAGCATAGGCTCTCCTGAAAACCGCATTCCCGAAAGCAAACGTGAGACTTCTTTTAACGATAATAGAGACGAATTTTTCGTATGAAAAATGCAACTGTTTGAAAAAACGCTTCTGCAATTATAAGAAGAATTAGAAAAAGCTAGAATCAGTCCGTTTATCCTACTAATTTAGACGCCTGGGAGAAGTTTCGCGGTCGATGTAGAAAGTAGAGAGAGGCGGTTGCAGATGTAGACATAGCCGCATAGCTCTTCTTATAATTGAAAAAATATTCAAAGATAATTATAAAATGGTCCCGCAAAAAAGTGCTTTTTAGAGAGAGGCTTTACCAAAAAACTATCGTTATTACTCTCCTTAGATCTGTAGAAATCTGCTTCTTATGCAGTAGTTTTTTATCTATAATTTTTGGTTTACATGAAAGCTAGATAATCAAACAAAAGTCACACTGCAGTGATACGAGCCATGTTGGTTTGAGGGGAAAACCAAAAGACGATTCCGTAACAATAAATTCAGGTACAATTCAAGAGTAAATCGATGAAAATTTCAAACATAGCTGAAATGTTAGAAAAAATCAAATAATTCTTCTCTCATTGCTGACGAGTGTAACGTCTCAAATTTCATGAAAAAAAAAAAAATAATACAGAAACAAACAAGCAAATTTAATATTTACCATTTGAAATAGGATGAACAGAAAAATGTTGTATATTTCCATTTTGTTATCCGTTGCTTCACCTTAGTTGAAGAATCGTTTATAAAACTGAATCAGCGAAATTTTTGCTTTGAAAGCAATAAAAAAAGGATTGAATAGCAATGCTGTGCATGCTAGCTAGCAATTAAAGTTGATTTAATAAACTAAAAAAAAAACTGTTATGCATTGTTTTCACTTTCTTTTTTTTCTTTTTTTTTTTGAAGTCCACCCTTACAGTATGGTATTACGTTAACGCTGTTATTAGGCTTGTCATATAGGGCTGAAAACAATCGATGTCGCGTTGTTACTTACCCATATATCCTGCCAGCCGTACAATAGTCTGTCCTAATAGGCTTCTTCCCTTAGATTCGTACACACCCTTTCATTCTTGATTCGTTCAGAGCAATGTACACTGATCTGACTTCGATCCGTTTTCCATTGCACACTCGAACTGTACATCCACCTCAGCCTCTTATTCTGCTTCCTACTAAAATTGAAACTGAAATGAGGTCAAGTTGAACTGAATTTCAAATGAGTTTATAACTGTTAGTTTTAGTTATAATAAACTGGATTAGGAGTAAGATAATTGCTTGAGTTGTCTGTCCATAGCTATTTAAACCTTTCTAACCTCTAACATCCCTATGTACTTTGTCAGCACATTCTTTACTTTATATATTTATATGTTCGACCGTCATTGCTTTTGACGACCTCTTATTAAGCCCTTAGAGCAGTGACATGTACATGGAAACGTGCAACTCGGCTCATGTTATCCACGCTGACATTTATTTATTATTATTTACAAAATGCTCGCACGCTTCTTACAAAATAAATTCAGAGAAATCGCATCTGTCACAGGCAGTTACTTTTTTCGTCCTACTTTCTATTGTCAGCTTAAATCCTTAACATATTCATGTTAAGGATTCAGCTGAGTTAAGACTTTTTTGTCTAGATTTTCTATTTTCCCTTACGAGAAATGATATTACTTCAATCGCTGCTCTGCCTACTTGTTATGACAATGAACTGTTAACCCGTTCTTCTTAATAATGCGTAGATAAACAATATTCTAGTTACGCTTAAAGGCTCTTTTATATAATTTTTCTTCTTACTATTTATTTATTTCTTTTTTTTTATGCTTCGAGAAAACATTTCATTTGTTGGATATAAAATTTCTTGAAATAAGAAGAGACGGGTAGATAAGACGAGAGAGAAAGAGAGAGAGAGAAAAGAAAATAAAAATAACGACAACAGTGTCGTGCCATATTTTGCTATCGTTTGTCGAAAGGATTTGTTATTAATATTATGGTCTCGATAGTGTGGCGATGGTGGTGGTGATGTTGGTGATGGTCATTGTGGCATTAGCGGTTTTGGTTGCATTTGTTATGTTAAGGCTTAATATTTGTATAAAAATATGTTCAAATAAAATATGAAAAAATTAAAAATAAGCTCTTTAGGGATTTTAAATGACACAACAACGCTGTCACATAGGTTATTAAAATAGTTTCGAGTCTTTGGAGGTCAACTGAAGAATACATTTTTCGTCTACTGGGAAATAATGTCACCTAAGCTAGATTTATGTCAAATAGATCAGTCTTCGAGAATATTACTAACCAACGGTAATTATAGAAAAAGTTTTAAAGTATCACTCTTCAAACTTAATCCCTCAAAATTCACTCAACTGATAGTTGATCTTTATAGCCAAAGACTATCATCATGGTACAAACGTCTTTTCCGCTGGCAACAACAAGGCGTTTTCGAACTAATACATGGAAGTTCACACCTGCCGTATTGTCTGAAGCAGAACTTTAGCATCCAACACATACTTTTGATTGGGCAGAGTTGGAGTTTTAGACCTGGGCCTGCGTAATCATTTCAATGGCTAGTTTTTCGGAATTTGTTGCCTTTTGTTACTCGTTTTCCTTACAGCGCTTGTTAGCCAACAACAAATTTCATTAATGTCGTTATGGCTTCTTTCGTACTTGGAGGGAGAAATCCGATCAACGTATCTAATATTGACAGGTTGAAATGTTCTTAAAATAACTCCTTCCCGGAACTTTCGCGCTGATTTGGAAGAGAATTTCGGCGGTTGACAGCCGTTGACTTTTGACTCTGACGACCAGTGAAAGGGTTATCGTCAATGTGGAAATTTCTGAAAAGGGCAGAGCTATACCGTTTCTTCAGCTCCTCGTCTATTGCTCAAAAGAACACAAGTTATCTTACAAAACTGAATGACGTTTCCGCCTTTATCTAAACAAACTTAAGTACACTTAAGTAACTCACAGAGTAGATCAGTTAAGTAACTCATTATGTAGAATAAATTCACCTATTCTTAGTTTTTTTTTAGTTAACAAAGATTTTTTTTTTTTTTTAATATGATAATTGTCTCAGTGGGTGTCTCCTGTACGTCCAACGCGGTAATGACCAGAAAGGAAAGTAGTGGGGGAACAGGAGAAAAGAATGAGAAGTGACCGCAACCTAGTGGATGTTCACCTAAACGGTCCGATTGAGCACTCACTCTAGCTACGACCCAATATGGTGAAAACCGCACCAATATTTGAGCACACAAGCACCTGCTTGAAAGTCGGAAATTTTATACGCTTGACAGTACGACAACCTAAGTGTCAAGTATCGAATAATGTATTACTGTGACTGTAGCCATACTAGTGGTGTGTCTTAAGCAAAAGTCGCAAAACTTTTTAGGTCGCTACGTCTTTTTATGTTCATACGTATGCGTCCATTTCAGCTTAAAAAGCTAAAATAAAAGAAAAAATCGACACAAAAAAAAAACAAATAAATAAAAATAAAAATTCAATACACAAACATCAACATGCATACATGGGCATTTATTTTAATATGCGGCTTGTGCCATTTTGTTATTCGTTTGTAATTGTTATTGTTGTTGCGTTGTTAAATACGACCACTTCAGGATCAGTGTGACGTTATCTTCACATAACTGCGTGTAAAGCAAGGCAACGCACACTAAAATAATCTTACCATTGAACTACAGATTCGCTAAAGCGTACGTTTGGTTGCGTGCGTGCGTACGCTGTGTACACGTATGTTTTCACACACGCTTTAGCTTGATACCATTACGGCTATGAGATCATAGGGCCCTTTTAGGAATTTTTTAAAGCTTTTATTGCAACACGGGTTTCATTTACGTTTTTATTTTTTTTTTAATTTTTCTTTATTTTATACAATATTTGCTGCGTTTGTGACTTTCGTGTAGGGCATCAAACAACAATATGCCAAACAATGCTTTAGCTCAGCAGGAGGCTTTAAACACTATTTATATATATATATATATATACATATATATATATATGCTTGCACATCACCAAATATGGTCTCAAATGACTGCAATGCAGTCGACGACTGCTTGCTGCCACTCTTGTGTTACACGGCCGTCCCTGACATATTTGGCATATTTGCTCTTCTTCTTATTTTTTGGGCTGCTTGCTGTTGACACATTACGAAAAAATGCCAAAGTGAAACCTACAACCAAAAACAACGGCAACAACAACAACCATAACCACATTCCAGCAATATTTATTTATTATGCATAAATAAAGTGAATGAGTGTTCAATTTATATAATGTTTTCGCTTCCCTTTCCTTATATACGGGTTTCCTTCGTTTTTTCGGTGGTTTTCGAAAAAGTCTTCAAGCAATTAAATGCAGTATTTCTTTCTGTTATTTATGCCCTTGGTCTCTATCTCAACGCACGCAAAACATTCTTGACTTTCTTCGTGCAGAAGGAGTTGTGCAGAACAATATTCAGGATGAAAACGCAAAAAAAGCAAAGAAAGCGCTGTACATACTCACATACACGAGCTAATTTCCGCATAACCAACAACCATAAAAGAAGTGAAACGGAAAAAATACGAGAAAGATAAATGTTTGGAGGGTTATTCAACAATTGGATATTTGTCAGGCTAAAGCAAGAACAATTTCATACTTATTTGCGCACACACTCAGAAATATGCGTAAAATTATGTTTAAAATATATATATATATATATATATATTTCTATGTTTTGTGAGACGATATGAAAACCAACCTTCTTATTAACTCAAAGCATCGACATCTATATATATACAAAATGCCTTGGGTTACATAATGAGTAGAAAAGTTTGATGAAGGTGGAAAATTGAATAGACAAAAAAGTGCCCAGAGGCACTTACAGTTAATAATGACGATAGAAATTGAAAAATGTACAAAGGTGAGGTATCGAGTAATGAAAAGCAACAGTGCTTAGGCATAACAAGCAGAAAAAATTGATTTCAAAACTTTGCCTTTAAAAGATGAAAAAGAATTTTCTTTTACTTTACGCAATTGACAAAAATGAACTAAAACTTAAACGAAGCTAATAAAAACCTTCTCAATTCCGTCAATGAAGTTTATTTTGTCCAAGTTCCTCGACATGAAATAAAATCTGTTTATAGGTATATAAGTTTACGTAAATTCTATAATGTTTTGCGGACTCCTTATATTTGATCTGTCTAGTTATTACAAATGTTCTCCACTGAACATGCATTTGCTTTCCAGCCTATAATGATCACGGAATATTTATATACAGTTAGAGAAAAACTACAGTGTCAAATGTCTATTATGCGAAATTTCAAGAAAGAGAACAGTAGGCCAGTAAAAGCTACCAAGGGAACTTAATTTTATCATTATCTATTGGCTCTATCGCCACAAGAACCGCCCATGTATGCTATGGCACGTGTATTTAAAACTTTTTCATTTTCAGAGAGTAACGATAGTATTGGTATTAAGGAATAGTATGTAAGAGTACATCGAGAAAATAAAGCAACAATATTTCTCATTTTGATGAAGGATGAATATGAAAGAAGTTGTGAATCCCATAAAGGCCCATATCATCTTTGACTCCCATTTTTGCTCTCGCTGCTATCATTGATTCTGAGTAAACTAAGAAGCTTAAATAAAAAAAGAAGGCTTTGGAAGGAGGTTGCGTTGGTCCTGACCTTTTAAGATAGTGCATTTTGTAAAAAATTTACTGCTAAAACTTCAAGTTAATCGAAATCTCTGCTCTAGGAATCATCAGTCATTAAATTCAAACGGCTGTAACTTCAAATTTTAATCGCCTTTCTTTGCAATCGACGAACAAAATTTCTCAGAAACGCTTGCATTGCTTCTAGGTTCAATTAAACCTTCGTCCTCTAACCAAATTATTTTTTTTTCTTATTATACAACGCAATACATGATCTAGATCTTACCAAAACTTATACTATTTGCATAAAACCCTGCTAAATAATCAAATTTCATTTCCGTTCAATCGCAAACCATGCGTAACTACTAATAGAAAATGTTTTGCCTTTTGAATCCAGATCTTTCAAATCTAGTCAGAAGCTGTCGCTATGTCCAACATGGGGATAGTTTTTTCTAATAAGTTTCCAAAAACCAACATCAAGAAAAAAAAATGCGAGGAAATATACTTTCGTTTTTCCCTGCGAAACCATGCATATATATATATATATATATATATATATGTATGTACACATATATATATATATCACTAATAAATTAATTCGTTCCTTATGATCATAGAAAATTAAATTTTATTAAAAGTATTTTAATATGATATGATATAAAAAACAACACTTATTTTGGTACCGATAAAATTTGCTAGATTGAGAGAGAGAGAGAGAGAGAGAGAGAGAGAGCGATTAGCGATTATTATGCATGGGAAAAACAACCAAAAATCTATTCTCAAAATCAAAGATGTCGTCATAACGTTACCGTTCGATGGCTATAAGTTTAAGCGATTGATGTGCAACGAAATTATCGCACATATTCAATTTAATAAATACAAGCACCAACGATCCCACTTGAACCTTACATTGCATGGTCTCTACAAGATGATCTCGCTATAACAAATATATTATATATATTTTAAAGTCTAAACATAGGTCGGCGTCCATTTATTTGTTGATATTGATATAGATCGAGACCAGCAATACATACTTTTTGCTGTTGAAGTATGTATAAGTACACTATTCACATTGCGAGTGGTTGTGAGGTCATGTGGCGCAATGGATAACGCGTCTGACTACGGATCAGAAGACTCCAGGTTCGAGTCTTGGCAGGATCGCTCAGGTTATTGTGGCCATTTCTTTTATTTAATTTTTTATTTTTACAGCATATGGATATCACTTTGCTAACAAGAATATATCGGACACGATTATCCAAAAGCTTTACTCACATAATTTCAAATATATTGCTGAACGGAAGTGTGGGTATATAATATTAATGTGGATATGAGAATTTCTTAAGGTTCCCTAAGAAAAGGTTTGCTTATAACTAACTTTTGTCTAAATTTACTCAAGGGCTTCTTTTACTCAAGTGTTTTTTGATTCTTCGGTGTTTTTTATGGCCATTAATTTCGAGCTGATCAATTTGCTTAATATTCCGTGTTCCGAATTCGAAATTGAATTGTGGACCCAAAGAAGATTTTTGCAATGATGTTGTACAAAGTACATCGTGAGTAATTCGAACCTTTCAATAAGAAGAGCTTAAATGGGCAATAACTTGCTTCGATTTGGTCGACAACCAAATAAATCTTATAAGAAACGCATTGAAAAATAAAAACAATGACGAGAAACGCAACATAAACTCAACCGTGGAATTTAAATTAACTCTAGTTTAACTCTCCCGTTAAATCCCACAACTTTTATTGATATATTATTTTTTGTTCACTTTGGTTACAATGCGTTAAAATATAAAAGGTTATTAAAATATTTGAGTGATAAAACTTTTCTGTATTATAATAATGAATTAATAATTTAGCTATAACTGGCTTGATTTGCCAGGATAAGGCTGCAAGCCTTTGCTCTTAAAATATATTATTTAAAATTTACGCGGGGAAGAAGCTTGAGTCGAAAAACGAATCTCATCTAGGTACTGTTTTGCCCAACCGTATCTTTGCTCTATTTCCCCCTCTTCCCCAAAAATTCAAATTACTAACCAACGGAAACTGTGTGCAGCTTTATCAGCACAAAATTCTTCGTCAATTTCGTGAATTTATTTACGAAAGGAAAAGTCTAGGTAATCTTTGAAGTATGTTTTGTTCGTCAATTGCTTGAGCTCATGCTTTTGCTGAAGTACTTCAAAAATTTTTCAATATTTATATAAAAAGAAATGGCGGTGCAGCAGCTCTTGTGAATAGTCTAATATGCCCGTACCTCGGTCGTACCTCAGTTCTTAGCCGACTAATTTTAAATTTCCTTTTTTCTGTTCTTCAAGTGCTCAGGCAATAACAAAAAAGGTAGTGAAAAACCTTTCCTCTGGGCGCTTCCCATTCAATCGCCTCTTGGCGTGTTATACATCAAGGCTGATAGTATTAACTTTCAAGGGCGCCGGAGTAAAATATGTGGACGATGAAGGCATTCAATGCAATCGGCAACAGCGCTCTATTACTATTTTCCGAGAAGAGCCGATCGGCTGATGCAAACTATTGCGAGTACAAATCAGTTCGGTCCGGTTTATAAATGAGAGTATAAGTAGTACTGCGGGGAGCTGAATAAAACGATGAGTTTCTCGGTTAAAAGTACTGCCTTCAAACTATACAGAACAGCAGAACAGCAGAACAGCAGAAATTATCATACCAAAGCGTACATAATATAGTTTCTTGGAGCTTTTTAGAGATTTTTAGAGATTTACGCCCCTTGCGAGAAATATTACTTTTACTAATTAATTCGAAGGATGGTTATGATAAAATTTCACCAATGACGACCAATGGATGCATTACGAATCTAGCTACATCTTTGTAAATTGCATCAGGACATAAATCCTTTGTAAATTGCATCGGAGCAAAAACCCTCGTGACTGATTTTAAGTGTAGTAATTTTCTTTATTTGAATAATATATTTTCTTTTTTTTTCCCCGACTTGATCTCCAGAACGCATTTAGCACAAACACGGAGACCACAAAATTTTAATTAACTGTGGCAGGAATCACAAACAATAGCAATTATTTACTCTTATGGCGTTTTCGGTGGTTTTGCATAATAATATGATTTTTTATCGTGCTGCGTTATAAAGAGAAATGTATTATTAAGCCAATCAATGGTTGGCACTTTGGCTACGCGCCCGTATATATTATTATCAAAAAGGAAAGGAAAAAATGGGCAACTTAATTAAAATAACTCATTCAAGTGTAAATTTGCGACCTTAATATTATTTCTTCAAAAAGACTTAATCATATCCTTGGAATATTTTCGAATTCTTTTGTGCGTGCGTGTATTTCCTTGGCTGTGTGTGTGTTTCGATTAACAATAAGACAATAAATTGTAGTTATCATCAGCATAACTCAGGCATCCATGTACTCAGCGTCGGAGCACAAATAATGTATTCGTGCACGAAGAGCTAACAATTTCTATAAGCTTGTGTTATAGCCAAGGTATGGTATGAATAAACACATATGCGTTTATGTGTGAAAAGCCAAGGCAAGTAAGTGCAACATGACCAACCAACCGACCGCACGGTCTTTAAATTTTATAGACTCTGAAAAACAACCACTGGCAGCACTAGCCGGTAAAATACAATAATACATACATATATATGTCCATATATATATATATAAGTTTGTATGCCAGTGTAAGTGGGTGTTTTAAGCTAACTTTAACCTGTTAAAGGGGGCGCACTCCTGACACAACAGACCGTTATTTTCCAATTGTCCGATGTTGATTCTTATTTAATTAAACGCAAGTGTTATTCATTTCAATAAAAAAGGAATGGGAAAAAAACGAAACAAACAGAACGTAAAAGAAAAATTACCATTGGGCGGAATACACCCACTATACTATACTATAGTTCAACGAGAATATAATATTCCCTACTAATTGAAGGCATGCTAATGTTATTCTTTGCGTTCGCATCTTAAAAAAGATAATCCTTGAAATTTATTGTTCACGCATGGCAGTAAAGTGAATGAAGTGATGATGGATTCTGAATGAAAGTGCGCCTGCAATTGTCCGTCCGTTAATTTTTTCCTCTCAATCAACTTAACCTTATGTAAAACAATTCCCGGACGTTTATCTTAAATAGCGGATAATATATACACAACAACTACCACAAAGTGGTAACTTTGTCACTTCTTATATTATCGCAAAAGGTTGTGAACATCCGTTAAAATATCTGAGTAGATATGCAATCGTTCGCTGTTTTATGAGATCGCCAACATTACTAGTACTAGTACATAAAGTTCATATAGTACTTTACGTTTATATGTATGTATATGCATACGTTTGTGCAGGTCCGTTTCTGTTTGTGCTTTTTTTATTAAATCGTAAAGCAAAGCCAAACGCCAGCATCGATAGTCGTTTTGTGTGCCTTTCTCGTCAGTTTTGTCTGCTTGCTTGGCTCAGCCTTTACGTACCTATTAATTGCCGACACAATTGCTGTGCATTGTACTTAAAAGTAACGATGCGTATATAATTTTTGCAGTTTTTATTGTATGTGTGAACAAGTTAATTAAATTTTCTTATAAATCGACTGTTCAAACACGCACACAATTAAATAAAATACAAAGTGTATACAGAATAAAAAGTAAACAGACGATGAAACTGTTGAACGCAGTATAAGAAAATGAAGCCTTTTCAAATACATTCAGTAGCTCGAAGTCTCTTAAAATTTGAAAGGAACAAGTAGAAGCACTATAATTGGCCAAATGCCCTACATCATCCCAAAGATAAGCTTGTAACCACTTTTCGAAATGAGTTGTTGTATGAAAATTGGCTGAAAAAGTGGTCCGATGAAAGCCATTTTCAATAGTACTCGTCCTTGGGGTAAAACACATAAGTGCTCCCAATTTCATCGAAATATGTCAAAAATTTCGGCCTGTAAGTTGTACACGAGGAAACAAGCCGCACAAACGCACAGACGGGTATAATAAAAGGAAGGCCATCTCCACTTAAGATATCCTTGTAGCACGAGTAGCGGGCATAAAAAATCGGCATATCGTCCTTTGAAGAACTGCTTATGTTTTGCTCGTTTAAACGTCTTCAGCGAAACAAAAAACGGTTCGTGTACCCTCATGTACCTTCAGGGACTATTATCTCGAATACAAGTGTAAGGTGAGGATAACTACACCGTGCAGTTTCGAAAGAGAAATGGATAAATGTTAAAACGAAATCTCTACTACAGATTGATCTGATTTGAGTCTAAAAATATGTGTTGCGAAGAAAATGCCTCTTTGGAAACGATTCAACTTGAAAGTGTAGAAGATTTAGACATGATGTGAAAGCATACTGCAACAATAGATATAAAAGATAACGAAAGATTACTTGGAAATATTAGATGGAAAAAGCACAAAGGCATCAATTGCTAGAAAAAATTATCCCAAGGTTTATATGAATTTATATCAATATTACGACCTGACCGCAATAGATCAGCTCTGTATAAAAAATATAACATTAATTTCATGCACAGCCATAAAATGGAAGATGTTTGAATCAAGTGAAATAATCGGTAATAACGTACCTTTTAATTAAAAAATCAACGGGTGATGCTTTGAGAGTATATTCCGAGTTAGTATCCATCACTTATTCCATATAAAAAACCATTTAGTACAACTGCAGTTAAGTGCACCTATGTTTTGAATCAATGTGAAATTCTAAGAAGTTTTAGACAGACAAAGAGCGACTTGAGAAGTGCTCTCTGATTTCACCCCCATCATCTAAATTAGAAATTGAATAGAAAGGCTATTATTATTATTATCAGGTATAACTATATTTATGGCTGGGTTGGGGACTAACTATGAATTTGATTAACTAAACTCTTAGAGACCCTTTTCGAATATGGCATGTCTTCGGAGAAACAATAATAGAACACAACAAAGCAACACTTTATCATCATATCTTTTGACTTCAGCTGTTAATTCATGTCCGGCCGTTGTTTTAATTAGAAATAATGCGCGCTTCATGAACGAAAATTTCTTTCAGACGTTCATTGGTTTATATATTAATCCGTGACTTAATCTATTGTTTAAAAGCATTGATTTCTGTTTGTGTGTGCCTGCGTGTTTGTGACAAGGATTTAGTCTATTTGTAATTAAAATTTTCATTTGAATTCATTAAGCCGCTTTAATTGCTATTTAATCACTATTTCCGCTCAGGAACATAATATGATAAGATAGGGCATACGGGCCCAGCTACATGCATTCGTAGCGAACTCGTTATGTTATTAAGGAGATCAAGAATATGGGAGCACATTATTGCGAATTCAAGAAGATTTGGTTTATAGCTGTACCCTACAAAAGCGGGTATTAAAATGACTTAGTGAACAGAGATGCATTAGAGACGCCATGAGTTATATTCTTAGTCAGTGTAAAATTCTTTTCTAGCTTAGTCGCATCTATCTCCCCGTCTCAGTACTCTGTCATCATTTACGCAGTTGAGCACATTAATACTTGTGTACTTAGTTGACGATAGCATATCGAACTTTAAGATGATTCTAACATGCTTTGTACGACTGTACAAGCTAAGAAGTGAGAAAGGTAGACTTGGTTTTCGTCGAATCGTTTGCACTCGCCACTTGTATTCACAAAGCAAAACTGCAAAAACAAACCAAAGATATCAAATTTCGACACTATAAAATATTGGATCGCCGATATTTCCCATTCTCTTTATTGTAGTAAGCAATTGGGAAAAAAGCCATTTATTTTCTTTGTTTGCTTTTAAAAACAGTTTGTTTGCATTTCTGTTACTAACCTTCGCGCAACAACTTACAATATTTTTATCGAGTTTGCAGCCGATATATTAATTTTTACCGACTGAGAAAATGTTTATCATTTTTATTGTAGATTGATTCGTATTTTGATATTGATCAAGAATCCAAGATCATACGGCATGGGTGCTGCAAATCGTAAAAGACCCGCAACTATCGCTGATGGTTACGAAACATTTTAAAAATACTAAAACCAATAGAATCTCGACTTGCAATCAAAAATAATACAACAAACAATATAATTTTTCCAAAAAAAAAAAACCTTAATTGAATCAAGTTAAGGTTTGATGAGCAGAAGCTATCGATTGACCAACTGCCAGCTGATAGGATCACAATTAACTTTGCAGTTTTCAGATGTTCTCCATAAGGCAAAGCATACCAATTTTTATAGCCTTAGGCCGGCTCGATCTGCTCCACATCATTTTGCCCCTCACAATTATTAAGGTTGATATAAGATCTGAATACCTATTTGATGAGGAGAGCTTGTGGTATGGTGGATATCTAATCCCTTTCGTTTTAATTATAACTTGGAGTTAAAATTACGAATTTTATGCAGCAATGAAAACACAGCTTTAAGGCCTCATACTGTAATAATTAAGCCTTCCCCTGCAATGAAAGCAGGCCGGTTGCAGGCCTTTGCCATAAAGAGAATATACTTTAATTACTTGCCTTGACGCTCACGAACAATCGAAGGAACTATTAGTCAAAGGTCAGGAAAAATTGCCCAAAATGCGGGCACTATGAGGCTAATAGATAGGAATAGAAAACTTCTGTCTGAACGAACAGAATCGAAAAGCTCAACGTTTTTCATAGCAACAAACTACGAATTATTCAAATACGCATCCACAGAGTATCAGCTATTTTTGATCTCAGATAACTATTTAAATATAAATTTTGGAAATTTACTATAATTTTTGAACTTAAGATGTATTGTTAAAAGGATTTTAAATTTAATTTTATTCAATTATAATTAACTGAAATTAATATAAGTGAATTGATTATGCAATGTGAAGGCAAATCTATGCATTATAGCTGCATGCTGATAAAAAGCATTAAGACTTATGTGAAACCACAAAATTCCCAAAATGTATGAAAATTTTATAATTAATTTAATATCAAGCTCAAGGAATACATTATTTGAAGTAAGAAACGCATAGGAAGAGTGAATCTTTTAACCCCCATTGTTATGCAGTTAATCAAATGATTGATTGCTTTGAACACACTTTTGTATATGTATATGAATGTCTTTATTTATGTATAAAGGATATTACTTAGAATTAAATTTCCTTTATAGATCCCTTTACAAAATTATGAGGAAAGTTTTCATCAAAAATTAAAAATTCATTTTATAACTCATTTATATTCGATGGAAGTCGAATTCAAAGAGTGACTCGTGATTACTGATTTAAATGCAAAATTTTGTAGAATGTTTTTAAAACTAAAGACGACTTTACATTTTTTTATTCGACACTTGTGATAACTGTATATATGTAATGGAAAAAATTAATTAATAGGAACATTTTTCAGATCATTTTGCATGATAAGCTTTTATCGTAATACAAATGAAAACAGTAAACGAAGGAAAACATAAAAATACAGAATCCTATAGCGTTGTGCACTTTGACGATTTTGTTAAATTATTCTAAACTATTTTGCATATCTTCCTATCTGCAACTAGTAAAGTAAGTAATTTTTGGAATTCAGCAACGTTTCTGTTATGGAAAGAGGAAGATTATCGTGGAGAGTTCAAGTTTTGAGGCAGACAAGCTTTGCAGAAGATAATAGAAAGTTGGGTTAAAAATATTGTCGCTAGGGGAATGTGCGGATAGGTGCCAAGATGGCCTTACTCAAGCTCGGACTTGTCTAGTTTTCGTGAATCAATTGTTTTCATTCTCATGACGCTCTCCATAAGCTCTTGAGTAAAGCTTCAAAGGGAACGTTTTCATTCTGCCGATTTAAAATTTTTAATAAGTAAAATTCTCTTCAGAAGTTCTTATAAATTATCGGTATGCTCGATTATAGGAATCCTTTGTCGCTTACGTAGTATACATATATATCTATGTAAATTTTTCATAGAAAGGTTAAGTAAATTGGTAAAATTTCAATGCGAACCGAGAAAAAATCTATTGAAGTAAGGACTGATAAAATATATAATGTCAAGATAAGTAATTTTGCGAATGAAATCAAGATTTTTGGAAAGCATAAGTTTATAAATCGTTTTCATTACTCTTGCAATCTGACACAATAGGACATTTTCCAATATTGCCGCCTAGATTCTCGTGCTGTTATAAAGCTCAAAAAAGAAGCTCGAATAATTTCCGGGGTTGCTTCAAAGCGCTTAATGCATGGATGTATTGCATTTAATTATATTAACTCGTAATTAAGCGGCAAGTTCTTTTTTGTTTTTTAGTAATTATGAACGAAAACACATCCATACAAGCAAACATGAATATTTGTTGTATAAATATTTTTTGGCAATCTAAATTTATATGCTATAGACCTACGGAAATATAAATTAACTGACATTACTTTATAATAAATAAATTTTTTGTTTATTTTTATTCAAATTTGATACTGCTGTTGAATAAATCTTGCACGCATAGTGCTAAATTTTATATTATTTAACAAAACTATGCGGTTGACCATCAAAACATCACAATTTCCAGTTGCTACTACTGTTTGCTTGCTTTTGGTTTAGCGGTCAAATCAATTTGCGCTTTTCGTATGGTAACCAATGCATTTGAGCAAACGTTTTTTCGTTTTTTCTTTTATACAATTTAGAAATAAATTTGAAAACGATGTAACATATGTTATTATATAAACGCAAAGCTATTTAGTATCGTTTATAATCGCCTATATGATATCCTTTTAGATATCGTATATAATATCTTATATAATATCATATATGATATCGTTTATAACGTGTACTATCAAATACGATATCGTTCATGATAAAACATAAAGCATTTTATGGATATCATACATACATATGGCCTGTAACACAATTCATGTTGCGACATATATCCCGAGCAAATGTAGTAGTGTACTGTTTCATTATGCTACTGTCGTGTATATTTGGATTATAAAATATATGAACTCATAATTTTTCATGTTTAACAGTTTTTTTTTTTCTAAACTAAATCGATTTACAACAATTTATTCTTAAGAAGGAAAGGAAAGGAAAGAAGCACTTTGCTATTCCATTTTACCAGCTCTAGCTGTGAGCACTTGGAAGAAGCATTTACAATTCATAAGGCAGAGGGAAATTGTGGATTTTCTTGAATTACATATCTTTACACTTTTTTTTTGTCCCATATGTCCACTGACATTACTTGTCGTGGAAATATGCTGTTTAGTACAGATGTTCTCCCAGATCAATATCCTATTTTCTAATACAAAAATGAAGTAAATTTGCTAGCGAACTGGTTAATTGAAGGAAAATAATCTCGATAATTGCTTTACGGATAATAGCAGATGTCCTCTCAAGAATTTTGAAACACTTAAACGTCTATGAGAATTTGAGTGCCCGCGTAGCATGCCAATATACACACAATCAGGTGAAGACTGGCAACAAACTAATTTCAATATTTCTTTCCCTGTCCAATTACGGCGCTGAAATAAAGAAATTTTTGAAAATTTATTAGAAAAGAACCCCGAATGCGCGGCTTTAAGTTAGTTCGTAAAGATTGCCTTTCCTATATACATGTAAAGCGTACATTTTCACAGACTGAGTATATATATCCAAGAAATTCAGCTATGTCTGAGTGTGTACGTGCACCGCGTAACCAAGCAATTCGACCTTAGCTGAATACAATTCATTTTTTTTCTTTTTTTTACAATTTTATAAAGCAAAGTCAATTAAGGTTAACTTGATTAAATTTATTGGTTGGAATTTTATTTTAATTAATATTCAAAGTAAGTTTTTCAGTTAGAGTCTATTAGATATGATGAAAAAAATAAAAAAATAAATAAATAAATACCAAAAATATTTCCGAACAGTTAACTTTAAACATGTGCGAAACCTTTTCTAACAAAACCGAATTTAAGACACAAAAATTATTCTGCTTCTAACCACAAATATTTTTTAGTAGCCATTAAAACTCTTCCAATCCGTTTTCATATCCATAGCTGAACTATAGAGACAGAAAAAAAAAAACGTACAAAGCAATTGTGCTGATACTTACAATTTTAGTGTCATAGTGTGTCTTTCAGTTTTCTGATTGCCTCCGGATATATGTATGTACAGTGAAATATCTAGTCAGTAGTTAGTATTTCCAAAGTCTGGCCTATAGACTTGATATTTGACGTTGATTTTGCGTGGAAATCTTCGTTTATAGAATATTTCACTGTACAATTGCTTGATATGCACCATCATACGCTGACGCTAAGCTTAGCTCAGTGTGTATTATCGGGAACAATTTCTTTTTTTTTTTTTTTTTTTTTTTTTTTTTGGTTAAAATTCTACACAACGTGATAGAGGGAAAAAAGTGGCACAGCGCAGACATCTAACGATTGTTAACAATTACGATGCGTACCTAGAAATGATTTAGTGTTACTTAGAGGTAAAACGTCGATTTCGTTTTCAATTATTTGAATAGGGAATCAATTATTAAATGTGCGCGGTACATAAAAGGAAGCAAAAAATGAATGTACAAAAAATGTGCGGTTTCGTTTCAAATAAAATACTCAAACGGGCTCAACAAGTGAGTTTATTTTCAGCAAGACTTTTTAAATCGTTCTCTGTATATCTTCTGGTGTGTTTGCCTTTTAGCCAATACATCTGTTTGACGTGTTATCTACTTTCTTGTTTGTCAATTCCATATGACCTTTGGTGATATATGATAATCTTGCTTTAGTGTACGCTTTTACGATAGTGTTTAATACTCTTCAATAACCAAAGGAAGAGAGTATGACAAAGCGATCAATAATAAGCGTAACTGAGATGTGAAAGTCTTCTTCAAAAGCAAATCTACAATATTTTTAGAAAGTGCTACGTCTACGTCTCAATGACTCAAATTATGAATGCAAAAAATTCATGTCATTTCGTTCGTTTGTTTTTCTAGTGGCAATAATTTTCTCATTTTCGAAGGACCTTCTTAGGCTCGTTAAATGTCGCTTTTTTAATCGAAAAAAATACTGATCAAACGTGGCATTGACTTCAAAAGCGTTATGGCAGGACTTCTCCGTCGAAATGAATTTAAAACGACGTCATACGGACGGACGGATGATGCTGAACATAATGGAATAGTTGCACTGAAAAATCTCGAAAAAAACCCTGAATATTATGTTTCACAGTCGTACAGAGAAGGAGGGTTGACAACCTGAAGGCACCAAAAATCGGTATATTCACTGCAAACGAGTACCATCCGCACTCGCGGGGGGACAAATGCACAGTGTCACAAGTGAATAGCTACAAAAGCGAATTGTTGTGAATTGAAGCGTGAACTGCTTTTCTGCGCGTCGTACCCTGGAGGACACAACTATTGCTTCAAGAAAAATGTTTATCCAATAGCTGGTCTTGGAGTCAGCTGACTTTAGTAACACTAACACTATCGTACCGCATAACATACGGCTTGTAAAAAGTCCATAATGGATCACCCGAAATTATTTGGGTTTTCAAAGTCAGGTCTGAAAAATCTCCTATATTTTACGATACATTTCGACAGACGCAATAAAGCTCTCTTATTGGAAACCTGTGGTGCTTACAGTGTAAATGCTTTGTCAAAGACTAATGGTTTTCACGGTTCCTTTCTCGACAGGGCGTGCTTAAAGACGCACTTCGTCTTGGCGGTCAATGTTTGATATATTCGATCAAATTTTTTTTGCAATATTGACGAAGACTGGCGCGCTCCATTTTATGAAGTCGCTACAAAAGCATTGATCAAAAAAAATAGTTTTGGGTCATTTGCATAGGACTGGACACTGGATAAAATAAGCTCGGTATTTCAGTGCTAAAGGAATTAGAAATTGAATGGACTGATCTTGCAATCGAGGAATCAAGGCTGAATAATGCGCGAAAATGCTCATAACCTAAAATGGATGAAATTGTGGAGCTACGTCTCGTAAAGTAATGCCTTGTGTTTATTCGGATTCTAAGGGAATGATTAAAGTACGCAACTGAGTAAAAGCGTCCAGAATTGGTGAATGGGAAAACATTACATACCATCGTGGCAGTGGCAACGCTTACAAATCTTTAATAATTATAATTAAACATTATAAAATTATCAAAGCTTGGGTGGGAAGTTTTAATGCGTGCAACGCTCTGAACCTTGCGCGCCCAGTTATCATATGTCTCTTAACACTATAACATAAGTTTACCTTCAAACAGGCCTGCAACGCCATAAGCACTTTGTTCAATTTTTTCCCCCAAAGTTCTCCAGATTGTGTAATGATGGACACCCTATCAATCAAAATGGCATAGGTTCGGTTTAATAAAAATAACTATAAATGAATAAAGAAAGAAAAGATTTGAACTTTGGAACTTTGCTAAAGCTATTCGCACTCGATCATTTTAACGCACTATTGTGGCATTGATGAACATTCACTATAGACGGCCCTATAATGCGAATTTGTATAAGACGTATACATATTGTCCGTCAGAAACATTGTTATTCTGTTTGTATAGCACGCTAAAATAGACTCCTATAACACGACGAAAGACTAAGAAAGATATTGCAATTTCATTATTTTCTACGGAAAATAACGTTCATTATACAACGACGATTAAACATTGTTGTTGCCATGTTGTGTCTTAAGCGTCATTAATAAAGAAAGTTATTTTAACTTTAACAAAAAGGTTAGTCGCTTAGTTCTGTTAACGAATCATTTATTTATCTAAGTGACACGTATAATACAATAGGGGTTTTTTATAGCACGCAATGCATCTATCGTGTCATACAGCGGTCTATTGTAATTTATAGTCATAGAGGGGAGAAATTCGCAGTAAGAAAGAAATGTGGGATAACAGAAAAAGATACAATTAGCTGTTTTCATCTGGAAATAGTTTACAATACTCTGGCCTCAAGTATTGTATAAAAGGGAAGAGTCAAAGTGAAATATCTTGCAAGTAAAGAAACAAACCTGCTATGTAAGGCAAGGGACAATTGTCTGCTAACGTTTTCGTTAATCGGAAATCTGTAGCAATGCATAGCACCTAAGAAAGAAAATAGGAAAGAATTCGTCTATGACAAATAGTGAATGCATTTGATGCTCTCTTCTTAATTTTTAATATATCGAAAAGTTCTGTATACCAGCGGATAGTTGCCGAGGGCGGAAAATCATAACTGCATAGACACGCCGAACACAATCATTCATGTTTCCAACATATGCTTAAAGATTCATTTTCATTGATCGATACAAACGTTGTTTGTAGTGTGTGCCTTCCAGTGCAATTTCTGCTACGACTGGTACATAACTGACAAGCAGTACGTTGTGCGTATCCTTTTTGGCGATAGTTTACAAAATCAAAGACTAAAATTCTTGTTTCTATGTTTGTTTGCTGTTATAGTTAATGCACATTCATTGCAATTACGTAAATCAAGGGCTTTGAAATTAATTAATGCATAAAGAATTTTTAATAGTTCATAACGGTACGTCACCAAATCAAGTTGCGTATAGCAATTATAAGTAATTTTCTATTGCAATTGTAAGCCATGGCATAAAAATCGATGGAGCGAGTGAACTCGTACTCCCCCAAAAATTATTGAAAAAAATTTTTTTTTGTTTTCAAAATAAATAACAAAAGGTCTCTAAATTGAAAAATTGTAAATTGCTTTTCACCCGTGAGGCAACTAAATTGTAATTACACTAGATTTGTTTTCATATAGAGCCACCATCTAACTTCACACAAACGCACACTTGTTCGTATAGACAGAAGTAAATGATTATCGTAATAATAACTTTAATAGATGTCTAATGAATGTTTGCTACTCGCCGTAGAACACACGCAAACCAAAACACAAATGCACTAAATAAATTTTAGATATTTTTAGGCTTAGAGCCCCACAGGTTTTACTATGCAATGGCATAGCTCTGTGTTTGACATGAATGTCTCCCCTCAGGGCGAGCAAGTATAATGGAAAATTGCGTTAATTTGCTGGTTTGTTTTTAAGTGGTGTCCAGTAGGTATTTCGCCAAAATACCATATGAAAAAGGCTGAAAAGATCCGCACCACTCATGCTTACAGATGCATATGCATCAACACACATAAATTTGTTTCTACAAGTTAGATAAATAAATAAACCAAAAATGCATACCCGAGCAGGTCCGAGCGTACAGCTCGAGTGTTAGTGGGATTACGTTCTTTTCAATACAACTCAATATATAGCAGAATTTTAATCAAATTCGCTATACGCTAAGAGTGCTTCATTTCCTATATTAGAGTAAGTGTGTGCATTTATGTGTAGTGGTTGACGACACTATGACTCTCTTTGTTTTGACTTTTGTATACATATGTATGGACAAAAGTACTTAAACCCCTCTAATGTAGTTATGGTCGAAGTCATGAAATTTATATCGCATGCACTCGCCCGACTCCCACTCTTAGTCACCTTTCACTACTAACTAACATACGATAAGAAGAGGTGGAGGAGAAGGAGGAGAGCATTGGCATCGAGCTATTACTGTTATTATTGTTGTGCATCTGAACGCTAAAAACGCAACCTATACCGTACAGTATACACACGTCTTCCTCTAATGGGTTAGCCGGGCGCTCTAATCGAATGAGTGAACAAAACTAATTGCACTTTAGTACAAAAGCGGGAATATGTAAAACAAAAGTACAAACAAAAAAATCATGTGTGTGTAAATGCTTCGGTGGTCAGTATTGTTGTTGCTGTTGTTGTTGTCACTGCTATTGTTGTAACATTGTCGATACACATTTTGTCAATTCAAAAAGTTAAAATGTGTTTTTAGTGGAAAAACTCGAGCATTCCGAGTAATATCGTATGAAAAGGTCAATGTTGTTGTTACGTTGCCTACTGAGCCTTATAATCTTTCTTGCTGGTGTTGGTTAGTATTGGTATTGGTAATGCTGCCTGTTTATTCATGCATGTAAATGCACGCATTTGCAAATGTTTAAAACTTTATAAAATTCCCTGCTGTAAATAATGCCATTTTCATAGATAATGGCAAAGAGTGCGGTATCATACGAGTGTTTTTCGTGGCGCCATTGTTTTTCAAAGAAAGATTAATATGATTCATATGAAACGGTTCAGGTAACAACTGAAAAGAACACATACGAATAGATTGCAAAGCATGGTCATTAATGCTGCGTTTAGAAAACCAGCACCAAAAAAAAAAAAGAAAACCCATTGGTTAGAAATTGGAAGTATTCGAAAGAGAAATCATTTTCATTAACTTATGCGGCAAGCTGGGAGATTGAGTTGCGCATTAAGAGCAAAATTAAATTAAAGTATCAAAATAATTGCATTTAACTTAACTTAATGCTTTTTTTACAAAACAAACTTATTTCCTCTCACCTCAATTTAATTCTGCAAACGCTTGAATAAGCAGAAGCACAAGAGACGTTTACAAATCGTCAACAAAGCCTCATTTCTAGGTCATGCTATGTTAAACTGAAGATAATTAGCAAAATTTACTCCTTCTTCTTTACAGGCTAGAGGACTTCCTCTTAAACTTTATTCAATCCATCAGATCGCGTATCTCTCGACGTACTTAATGTGCCATTTCCAACGTTTGCGTCTCCCGCAATATGTCAAAGTCTCTTGTTTTATTAACGTAGTAATGACAGTCTCCTGGTCCAAGACGATCTGAGTTATCGAACTATTGCATTCTAATCGATTCGAAATTGAACTTCCATTTGCAGATACTCTCTATGGTTAATAAACCTAAATCTGGTCCGGGATTTTTTTAAACGTTAGTCCAAAGATTTTAGGATCTGCACGTCGCTAAAAGGCTTTGTGTTGTACTAATTAGATCCATTCTTGAATATGCAGTGATTATGGGGGCACCATATTAATGCGTGTACGTCAACCTTCTTGAACCTGTTCGGAAGTCGTTTTTAAAATTACATTACGTCGTTTGGTTTGGAATTCTCAATGAAAGATTTCCCCCTATAATAGTCGCCTTAAACTTATTAATTAGCCGTCTATTCTGCAAAGTTGCAGTTGGATCGGTGTCCTGTTTATCTTATCCTTACTGAACCATTGAATGGTGAAGTGAACTTTTCCGTTCGGTTTAATGAATTGAAAATAATTGGCCCGTCTCGATGTAGTAGGCCTTGTGTTCTTATTAAGTTATATCAATGACGAACAGATTACGAATTATTTCGTATTCAGTTGCGTGTCCTCAAAAGTCGAAACTGGTGGCATCGTGATTTTCGACTTACTGACGTGTTTTGGCTTCACTGCATCAATTATAAAGATTAGTCACGATTTTCATTTGGTTAAAACATTTGCAACGCCCACAAAGTAACATCAGAGACCCCACAAAGTGGGCTTGATCAGCATCAAATTTTATATCGATTTAAGCACGACGAAGGCGACGAGAATCATATGAATTCTGTAACTGGAGGGCTACGATCTTGGGCGAATAGACAGGATCTTTTTAGACCGCAGTACAGTGTGGGCACTATATTACAATGCAACACAATCTCTCAATGAAGCCTAGCAGGCTCTTAAGTTATGTATGGATATTGAAGGGAAGCTTGCCATCGCAGGCGAGACCTAGATTAGAAAATTGAGAAACTTCTTCCAATTTAGCGCTACTAATAGGATAAAATGTTGATGCAAGAGATTTTCCAGAGAAGGTCATTTTTTCTATTTACTCAAGTTTAAGTAAATAAAGTAAAATTACCGTTAGTTTACACCATAAAACGATGCGATTTATATCGACCTTTGCAAGCGCAATATAACATCATGTGATAAACGACTGAGAGATCGTTAATATACAAAAAATCGTAATGTGACCTAAATAGCTGCCTTGAGCGACTTCTTAGGGGCAAAGACATCGCTGCAAGGTAGGATTTGATATAAAAAGAAAGTTTCTAGAAAAAAGTTTCTTGCGAATCGACAACAAACAACATTACCTTTAGTAAGAAGAGGTTCCTCAAAACCTATGTCTCCTTACTTTAATAATCGATTTTCAGGCGATAGCAATGAGGCTAGCGCACCCCAACCTCAATTTCTTAAAGTAAAGAGCACGAGTTTTTTTTTAACGGATTTGATCGATTCAGAAGATAGCAATACTAGGATTTACATTCATCAACATTTACATAAATTTTAACCGGTAAATGGACTTAAGAAAATAAAAATATGTCTAGATATCATACATGGACAGAAAGATTTACTGTAATTTGTATTTCAGACGCAAAATGAACACACTTTTCCCTTCTTCCTTTTAGGCATTATCGTTCATTAGAGGGTACTTTCGTTTCTTCTACAGTTATAGTGAAATTATTGTCGTTTTTATAATTAATTCAAAATATTTGTTTTAATAATGTTTAAGAATTTTTTTCATATGTCGGTAGAGGGAATATATTTAAAACATATAATATTAAAAATTGTTTTACTTATCTTTTACATAATCCATGAATATATGTAAGAACATTTGAGGAGTTTACCGAACAAACAAAAGTATTATTTTACAATAACATGCAAGGGGAAGAAATGAATGCTTGAATATTGTATACATGTACATGATGAAATGCGCTGTAGCAAATTTGTGTTTTTTTTCTTTCCTCTTTCCGTTTCCTTTTGCATATATGACTTTATACCCTTCCCCGGCATTTGCTATTTTGCTCTTTTCTATTTCCATTCTAAGAAATTTATGTGCGTTATTCAGACATTCTCAAGTTATGAATTTATGATGTTTGTTATGTGATAATGCATTGTTTGTAATGCATATGCACACGTATCTATGCATAGTTTCTTCATCTATATCTTTAAACAGAAACATACACATACATTTTCACAACGATTCATTTTGACATCACCGTTTACAAAATTTTTTGGTCTTAAAAAAAGGTACCCCGTGAATTTTACTGATATATGCATGCATATATGCATGTATGCGTACAATATATGTACAGTCGAGACCAAAAATTCACACACACTGTGGAAAATCTTAATAGTATGGAAAAGATGCAATGAAATAGAAAATCGCTAAAGTGAACCTTCAGGTGAATAAGAAGCTTATAGCTTATCTTTATTGAAAGCATCGATTTCAAAAACATGAAAATTAAGCAAAATTCGAAAAGAGGTAACAAAAAACTTTTAAGTAGCCTCTAAGCTCTAAACATTGTTCGAAAAACTCCCAAAAGAAAAAATATGATCCATAATTGTCCCTGCATGCATTTCGGAAAACTATTTAATCCATGTAGACTTTTGGTCAAACCAAACATCTGCTTTCGGTTTCGATTATCTTGCACCGATCTCAAAATGAATTGATTAATTTTCAAATATAAAAAAACATTCGCGATCCCACGGCTGTGTGCGCATTCTTGTCTCTCTCTGTTCTAGCTGATGTTGCTTAAGTTTACGCAAATGTGAAAATTTACTTCTTAACCGCACTCCAGCGATACCTATTTATTAGGGTGGATGTACGTACATATACAAACACACAGACACATTTATGCATATTATGTTACACAATTTTAAAAAGGTTTCAAAGAATTTACAACGGAATTAACAATTTGCTGTCAAGAACAAGGGGAAATTAGATTAAATTGTCAATTTTCGTTGCTTATCAAGCTATTTAATTGGCCATTAGAAGGTGATTTTAGCCCCATTCCATGCATGCTACGCGAAACAAAGAAAACTTGTATATATCGCGTGCAATTAACGTTAACATAATATTTGCTGCCACGTGTACTGCTTTCAGTACACGCTAAAATGCATTTGTACGTCAAACTCAATATTAATCTCAAATATTTGGCCCTAAAAACTAATTATTGTACAATGTAATGACATTTCGAACACTGTTCTAGGCCGGTGTTGATACCGTCGCGTTCGGCGTGACAAAATATATATTTATAAATCAAAAAAAAAAAAAAAAAAAAAAATTGATTCAAGCTTAGAGCTCATTGGCGTGCACACGAAAATGGGCAGCTTGGCGTGGAAAGCATTAGATAAAAATTCCAATTTCCGCTAACCATTCTCATTTTATGCAAAATCAGTACCCTTCCGAAATGCAATTGTTAAATTTCCCATGCTTAAGTCGTCTGGTACTTTTCCCATTTCCGAAATTTTCCTACAATTCGTTCATACAAACCAAGATACGTAGATGTTGACTTGATTCGCATTAATGTTGAATTACTTATGGACAGAATGACACTCGAAATTGTATGCATGTTTCAAAATTGTTAACCGCTCAGTAAAAAAATAAATTTATTACTCTATTGTCTAACGGTATTCCAGTTATTATGCGCAAAAGTTTTCTACGTTTAAGATTTGCATGGCTTTAATAGTTAACCTTGATCACTCTTGCTTTTATTCTAAACAAGTGAAACAATTAAATTCGCCTTTAGGCTATGTTTACCAAGTTATAGTAAATAAATGGAAATTTTGTACCCTATTTAAATTCATATCAATTATAAATCTTTAATTATTAATTATTTTTTTTAGCAGTGTTTTTGTGGTTATGCCTTTAAGGGCCGCTTATGAAACTTTCCATTTTTCGAAGATTATAATTTGATTCGCTTATTTAGTTATATGAAAACAAAATGAAATTAAGCAACTTTGGAGATTGTGCTTAAACCACGAAATTAAGGAGCCGATGGGCCTTTGAAGCTGGTGCTCGTTTTCTTGTATTATTAAAAAATAAAATAAGTAAACAATAAATCTTCGTCAATGAGAATAAAAATATATATATAAGTAAACAAATAAGAGAGAAAGAAAAATGAAACTGTGCACCACGGACGCACACATCTACGAGTGTTGTACCGTTGAAAAAAAGCATATAGACAAAAGGTTAACAACCAATCACCGTAAGCAAAACAATAAGAGTTCATCAGCGCATCCGAATTCGATAGAAGACAGGTCCAACTTAGAGATTAAGAGCTTAGAGGCAAAAGAACTTAAATGGTTCAATTAGATTTAATTGACCATGACAAAATTTTACGAAAAGCAGCTTCCTAGAAGAATGACTACGAAAATTGAAGTTTATCTCATTTAACGAAACTGGTTAGTCCATGAAACCATTCACCACTAACTAGAAAGAAATACATAAGATAAACCTAGATCTAGGTTTCAAATGTGAAAGTTACGCTACAAGTAACAAACTGGGTTGACGCGGGTAACGAGTCTTTTCATAAAAAAGATAAGAGATAAGATGTAGACCATATAGGAGCTGGATATTCTGAAATTTGACTGACTGAGCTTTTTCGAATTCTTTTGATCAACTGTGATATATTTTTTTAACAACCCGCACACCCACATCAAGGACCGAATTCAAGTTCTGCGTTTTATTTGAATCGACGCTGTACTCAGAAAATTATCGTTTTTTGATTTGTTGTTATGAAATTGAAACCCATGTAACCAATCGTTTTAAATCAAATCGCCAAAGACTTGAAAATTATTCCAACCTAAAAGACGGGAATATTTGCACTAATATCTTTGTAGAACATATCTGATTTAACGGGAACTTCTCCAGTATGAAAATAAATAAAATGCACTCAAAACTATCTGTTAAAAAAATATGATGCTTGATCATTTCACCTGATTCATATGATAATTTCAGTATAAAGAGAAGCACTGGAGTTAGAAATTTAGTGATTCACTGGAAGTAATGTGGTCGGAACACTTATTAAAATCATTGTATATTATGTGCGCTTACGACCCAGCTAGTACGCTGAAACATAATTTAGGGGAAACAAGATGCCCTTTACTATTTTTAAGAACTGGTATTAGAAACATGCACTCTCCACATAAGTGGACTTTCGGCAGCTTTAAGAGGTCTTAATACTTGTTACGCCTTTCAATGTCTTTAATATATACTGTGACTGTTGTGAAATTAGACAACCGAGCTCAGACCACTGTACGATTCATCATAGTTCACGGTCGTAGCGATAATTTCAGGTTCCGTTCCTTTGAAAATATGAAACCGTTAATGAGAGTTTCACTGGACATAACATTAAACAATAGCTAAGTCATTAGCTTTATAAAATAGATGAGTCATATACTGGTTCAACGGATATACCTCTGATTTCAACTTAAACCAACTGTAATGAATTTGCCAAAAGCAATATATTTTTGCAACTGCAACATGTCAATTTGAAAAATGCCCATCAACGTCAATGCCAATGCAAGGACCTGAACATTGAAACGGTAGAAGTGAATTTAATTTTGGCCCGGTCTAGCTAAGCTAACAAAGCCAGCTAAGCTTGCAAAATTGTAAACACAAAAAAATTAAACAAAAAGAAAAACTGATGAAGAAGGTTCATCTGTTATAAGTTGGGTATTCAATCGTCACGTCCGCTTACTAGTCGTGTCCTGTAATATGGTCGTATAACGTATAGTAAATACGTCCGTCCGTTTATTCATAATCCGCCCTCCTATCGCGCCTCTCTTTACTTTTGTCGATTGCTTCTTGGCCCACCTTAGCAAATTCATCATAAACTCATCAATAAATTTATAGGAAAAACATACTAAGGACCATTTAATTACGTATATTGGATACATTATTATATAAGCGTACTGCGCTCAATTACCCAGCGTTAATATTACGTTCCTCAAATCACCATAGACGCTTTGAGAATCTCTGAATTCATCTGCTGATGTTCTGTCGAAGTTTTTTGGAGCCACCATATGTGTACATTCTCCGAAAGCTAAAGTTTTAGGACGAATATAGTCAACCAGTCGCAATGTTTACAATGTCCCATACACAGGCAAGTACATAGTAGCTAATACCCACATTCTTCCACCGTTATTGTAGTAACTACGGCATGATGACGATCACAATTATTCGAGTCTTTTACATAACTGGTATTCATTGATCAGCAGTTGTGGAATGTTTCTACTTTTAAGGCAACAGCTTGTGCTTCCCCCTCCCATTTTTTGTTACATTTCTGAAAGTCAAACATGTAAACAATTTCTAATGCACTCCTCTTGCTTTGTTCATTGTTTATTTAGGGCATTTGAGCGCTTATCAATTACACGCTATAAAACAAATTCTCCAAGTGATCTATTTACTGCTTTTGCTGTAGTCAATATTTGGTTTACCTTTGCCTTTTCTCCAAATATATATATAACTAATAGTAATCATTTAACAGCGTCAATATAAATATTGATATTTATTATTTAACAAACAATTTTCCCTATGGCTTTTGTAAGACCACTTTCTAATACTGAATGACTCTCTATTCTCCTTATATACCCATTAGACTTTTTTTCGATTCTTTCATAAAAGAATATATGGGAAGTGTTCATAGCGCCTGTTCGTTATGCAAAGCAAATATCGTGGCCACTTGCTTGTGTATTTTCCCTATCTGTCACACAGAAATAATACGGGCAACCCGTAACTTCGTCCACGCTACAAATTCTACTACTACAACTATATGTGAAAAATGTGTTTTGAGATTTTTGAGTTCCCTATCTCTCAGTTTCTCTCTCTCACTTTTTCTATTTTTTCAAGTTACTCAATTGTCTCTCAACTGCGGGCGTGTCTTTTTTATTTTGATTCGCAGAATTTATTTGAGAAAGTTGGTATAAATTAACAGGTGGACGTATACAATAAGATAGGTTTCGATTATCGAGGGTGCCTCACGCTGCATAATCAACCAAAGTGAATATTAAAGAGACACGTTAGTATCTTGAATAAGTTCCGGAGTGAAAAGCGTAGTCTTATTCGCACTCCTCAACAATTTAATTTTGTTCATCATAATACACTTTTCAAATGATATTGCAATTTTGACATACAAATGTTACCGGTACGTGCAAAGTTAAAGAATTAAGGCAAAAAAATTAAAGTAAATGTTTTTATACCGATCAACGAAGAATGGGGGGTACATTCATTTTGTCAAAGCAGCATCAAATTCTAAATCGATTTAAACGCGTCCGTCCGTCTGCGTAGTATCTGCGGTAAAAATTCTTCTGGTAACAACAATGCAGCAATTGACTTTAACTTTAGCACAAAGCTTGGAAGTTCTTACACGCTCGTTGATACCGAAATTACGCCAAATGGAACACAAGACACTATCAGAGCGCAACATATCCTTAAACCACCTCTCGTTTCAAAAATAACAAAAATGTGGTTTCTTACTCGTTACTGATAAACCAGGATCGGTTTTCTTACTCGTTACTGATAAACCAGAATAGGCTTGTGTCTACTTTACTCACATGCTTTATGGGTGATCCTGCGGCTCCTGTGCAAAAAACAGCATACTCAATATTGTAGAGTATTGAGATTTCACTCTTTCATAAAAAGGTTTGCTCCATCCAAGAAAAAAAACTTCACATACCATATCAAGTCCAAAAATTATTGATTATTACGAGATCTGAATCGCTCTAGAAATATGTGTCAGTTCGCATGTCCCTCTGTCTGCTGATTGCTGTGGTAAATAAAATGGACCAAAACTATAAAAGGACTTGTCCACAGTGCAATAGAAGAGCGTGTCTTTGTACGGATTGAGTACATCCCGAGTTTCTAATTTTTTTTTTGCTCATAAACTACAACAGACACACGATATAAATAAATTTTTTTTTCATTCAAATATTTTTTTATTTCAAATTTACTTTAAAGGAAGGATATACTTTTTATTAATATTACTTTTGAAAATTTTGCTACCGACAAACTACACAATACACTGACTAGGTATTCCTGAAATAACAGCAGAGGCCAACTTAACAAAATTGATGTTAAATTATGCCATAAGAGAAAGAAAAGCGAATGTGTTAACAAAAAAAAAAGAGCTAAAATTTGTCCACAGGTACAAAATTTTTATCTCTATTATGCAGACAGAAACGTCGAAGAGTCGGTCGTATATGAAATAAGTTAAAAAGTTTGATGAAAGTTTCTATCGCCCTGTGTATGATTTTCTTCTTCTTTTTTTCGAATTGCTTATCTATAATTTTATCTTTAATTCTATTTTAATATGTAATGAGTACAAAAATTAGGTTCTTCTCCCAGTTGAGAAAACTTTTCTCATTTACTCAAATTTCTTCAGGTGTGCTTTACGTTAACCTTTTATAGTGCACGAAAAATTTACATAAAACTATTAAAGAAAAGACAAACTCTTTACATATGTATGATTATGTGTATGTGTTTAAGTCATAAATTATGCGTCGCTCATGATAAATGTCGATTTTAACTTTAGCTAATTTCCTTTTTAGCATATACATGCAAAAGCACACACAGGCATTACCATACACAAATACTCCTATTACGTGTGCTATTACTCTCATGCATGCATGCATGCATGATATAAAACTATTTTACGTTCACATCTATCTCTTATAAGCACAACAACGACGACAACAACGCCAATGATAATAGAAAAATTCAACGACTATACTATTTTTATTCAATAAATCTCCTTTTGTCGCTGCTCATCCTTTCTTACTTTTACGCATACACATACCACACATATATTAACAATCACTGCAGAAGCAGCAATAATTCAATCGTGAAATCATATAACTTCTCGAAGGGATTTAAGGCACAAAAATTATATCTTAGATATACTCTTCTAAAGTTATGCATTTTTAACGGGAAACTGAATGTTAAACACAAGGACCAGCTTTCTCTTTCGAGCTTAATGAGCACTATTCCAAAAGCTGTGATAATGTTGATATATATTTTTTTTATTGATTCAACATTTAAATGATTTAGTGCAGAACAAAAACAAATCAACGAAATCTCCAAGAAAGCTATACTCATCTTGGCGGGAATCAGCGACGCAATTTAGCTAATTATCGATTGCACTTCACCAGCAATTTTTCGTACAATTCTTTTTTAAAGGAGATCAATGACGGTTGCCGTTCACTTTTAGTCATTAATGAAAGTGTTCTGAAAGTGTTCATAGTTCTGATATGTATTACTTGCAAATATTTTAAAGGATTTATATAGAGCACGATGCGCCACTATGCATTTACGGTTTGCGCAAAAATATTATTAGATACAAAAGAAAACTGTATACAGGAGTTTTGATTGCAACGAACTACGTATTCTGCTACATGTCTTCGTATCTCTCTATATGCCTAACAGTCTCGCTGTATGCATCGGATTTAATGCAAAATTTCCAATCTCGCGAAGAAACGCTTGGCTTGTCAATCATTTTCGCTCTTGATAAAGTAGGCAACAACAGTCCGCGTTTGAGGTAAGGTTTTGGATAATTTTTGCTTTATTAGCACCATATGATCTCGTTCGATTATTAATACAGATAAAGCAAACCTAATAAATTTGGTCACTGTAGCTTATCATGTCTCGTGGTGATTGTGGTGATCATAAAGGCCTGGTTGCTTTGTTGGTGTAAAGCTGTATTGGAACAGATGCAGAGAGGGAAACAGGTAAACACAACGTCTCTTCATATGGGCATTCTGCCCAGGGCCGTGTGCGGTATACTCTCACTACGCGCCATCAGTCACGTCAGTCAGTTAGCGTTAAACCTTAACAATGGCATGCAACCACATTCGACTTCTAGAGAAGTTCCCACTTCACGTTTTTGTCTGACGTTGATAGCCACAAATATTAAAATTCATACGGCATACAGCTTTTTTTGTCACTAGAAGATGGAGAAAAACTCAATTATTACATGTGTACGTTAGACTTGATTGTAGGAATATAAAGAAACGAAAAAGAAGAGAGAGAGAGACGTCAACCATTTCCTTTTAACTCTCACCCTCTCGGCCTATAAATAAAATTTTCTCCATTCAGCCTGAAATAGTCTGCAATAGTGGATGGACGCAAAAGTGTTAACAGTGCAATCGTCGGTTTTTCTAAAAAGAATAAATATGGATTGGAAGGAGATCAATAAGGAGCGCACAACAACAGAGGTCATGCCGAACATGCGCTACGATATTTTTTAAAGATTGGTATAATTTTTTGAAAGTCGTATTCCTTCTACTTCCAAGAGGGATTTAAGAATTTGTCTATAAAAACGTTAACTTTTAGTATGATGCCTAAGTATTTACAACATTCAACGGATGGGCGGATGGTTAGATAGTCACGCTTTAACAAACTTCAGTTAAGAATCATCTTTTATAAAAAATATGATGCACTTTTCTCGATTTTATTGATTTGAAAAAACCGTATTATTGTTAACCGTAGGGCTATACGTAGTTATTGTAATTTTACATTTAATCTAAGATATTTTGCAATTTCATCATTGCTACAAGCTTTAATTGAACTTGCTTTCATGGCAGCGTGGAAACTGTCAATCGATTTTGCGGGTACTTCCGTATATCCGTTCATGTTGATAATTTGCGCACACCTTTAGATGCGTTCACAATGCAGTGTGGCAAAGTCAAGTATTTTGTTGTGACGGATTATATTACTTTTCTTAATAATTCTCTCGATTTAGGTATGAAACAAAATCAAGTTGAAAGGCTTGCAGACTTGAAAACAGGAAGTTAAATGTCGTCGCTCCGCATTAAATACGGTGAACACAAGTTATCATTTTAGTTTTAGATGAAATCATGACGGACACCGCTACACATCTGTTGATCATTTTCTTAGCTATTTCCTTGGTATAAGCGCAAAATAAAAGCACTTGGAGAATAGAATGAGAATTATATTAAAGAAAAGTGGAAAATGAAAATATTTGTTTAGAAATTTATCAGGTTTTCTTTAAGCTTTTCCCTCAATGAAAATAAATCTTTTCCAAAAATTCCATAAAAGCTTGAGATAAAATTGATTAGGTCAAAATTTGTTCTTTTAGTTCATTTAAATAAAAATTTATTTTAGGAAATTTTTTTTTATATAATCAATATTTTCATAATTTCGTCCACTCGGGGCAATGCGAGATCCCAGCAACTCCGTCATTCGTCCACCAAAGGGAATTCTGTACGCCGCTTAGCTTCGTCCATCCGTATTTTTTGCACTTCCTTAGCCCGCAAGTAGATTAGCATCATGACAGCGATGACTAGCGCCGGGTCTTCTGATATAGTGCGATATGCGGCGCAAACTCTTAGAGTCGATATGCTGCATTAACACGTCTTGAATATGATGACAAGTTTTACTGAATGGGAGACCCACCTTTGCCATCTTCTTTGTACAGCCGTTCATAGGGCGTCAGGTGTTTGGTGGTAATTTCGCTACTCCGCTTGTATCCTTCGCTGCTCTTCCACTCTTGCACTGCAGATGCTTTTTATATGTTAGTCCGCGTCGATTGCTACTCCTATTTCCTATTCCTATATGTTATCGTGTCTTGAAAACGTATATAGGTATTGCCAACTTGAAATTCGAGCTTTACCATCTTCTTCCTTCAAATTATATAAAGGCTAATCTCACAATGTTCTTGTACATAACATTCCGCACTCTAAGACCTAGGTCTGACACCAGGTGTACCCCTACAGTAACCAATCGTTCTCCGCAACCTCTTTCGATTTCATTTCAGTGTTTCCTGACGGAAAAAGTAAGAAGCCACGATATTGATGAAATAACGTGGTTTTGCTTTTTCCTGAAGAGGAGCCGTGGGAACAGTACCAACTTGACGAATTGGACGCATTTTTAACGTCCAATGTTATAAAATAGGCAACTTTTTTGTTGCCACCGTTCCAACGCTTCTCCTCTGTGATTTCTGCTGCGATATTTATTGCATTTATAGTGCTCTTCTTTCTTCTTCTGTGAACATAAATAAGATGAATGCATGCTTTAATATTAAGCGTGTAGTCATGAAGACTCGGAATGGGAATCTTGTGTGTATGGTATGGAAGTCGTCGCACTTTTTCAATCTAATAAATACAAGCACCGAGGTAAGCAATATGAGACCGCATCAAACTTATATAGAATGATACATACAACGCGATCTTACTGTAATAATAGGCACATATTATAAATAGTAAAGTCTAAGCATATGTCGAGATCCATTTGTTTGTTGTTATCGTTATGGATTGAAACTAATGTGCGTTTATGTATTTTTTGCATAAGTAGATTATTCATATTACAGCTAATTGCGAGGTCCTGTGGCGCAATGGATAACGCGTCTGACTACGGATCAGAAGATTCCAGGTTCGACTCCTGGCAGGATCGCTCACGTTGTTGTGGCCATTTCTTTTATTTAATTTTTTTATTTTTACAGTATATGGACATCACTTTGCCAACAAGAATATTTCGGAGACGATTATTCACAAGCTTTTCCTATATAATTTCAAATATATTACTGAACGGAGGTAGGTTTTGGATTAAAAATGCTGATGTGGATATGAGAATTTCTTAAGGTTCCCTAAAGATTAGGGAACTAACTGTTGTCTCGATTTACTCAAGCGCCTTTTGTACTCAAGTAATTTTTTGTTCTTTCAAAGTTTCCTACGGCTATGAATTTTTGCATAACGATTTGCTTAATATTCTGGGCTTGGCATTCGAAATTGAATTGTGTACGGAAAAAAAGTTCTTCGCAGTTATGTTGTACAAAACACGGAAGTACCTCATAAGTATCCCTCCAAAAAAACAGTGACTAACAGCGAAAGATAGGCACAGTGGTGGTGTTATAATTCACGCTTTAGAAATCAACTCTTCATTTAATTTTCCTGTGAAGAATCACAATGAGTAAAGAGACAAGAGCTTATAACAAGTGAAACGAATATTCACCAGATTCTTTATTCATGGGGTATTAATGGGGTATAATTAATATTTATTTCCGAGGACTTTAAAAAAGAAAAATACATTATTTAATTTTATTTAAAATTTCCCTCACCTATAGAGAAATGCCAGTAATCGTCGAGAATAATTTTTCAACGTATACGCGCAGAAATTCATTAAAGTGTTCATCAAAGCTGAACACTGCTTGGGTAGCTGCAGAACCTAAAACCAACCTTCTCTTTTTTATTTTCTCCTGCGAAAAGTATTAGAAATAAAAAAAAAAAATAAACAAAGAATACATTAATAATCGTTAGCTGCAATGTGTGACTAAAAAATACATAATTTGTTATATTTGTCCTGAAAGTTCCAATACCCTGTTTCAGTTGGTTTCTGTACTTTCCTTTTTTCTTATTGTATGTTTTATGACCTTAATGAATTTCATTTGCATTTTTATCTCATAAACTCTAGTTGCTCTTAGGTATAATATTTTGTCATGTTCTTATTGCGCTCTTTCTAACTTGATTGTGCCGTTGTTGTCATAAACATTTTTCCTTTCCAAAGTACAAATCCTTATCTAATTACCTTAATTGCTTACGATTTTATTGAGAATGTATTGAAAATTTGCCAAAAAGTAAAATGTATATGTGTATGTGTATAGTAGTATACTATCATACGCCAGTATGTATAGTGGGCGAAGAGTAACAATACCAGTAAATTTATTGTCAATGATTCCTTCACAACACAATGCTTAGGTTCTAACGGAGGTAAAATAAAAATTTTTTTTTATTTGTGTTTCAAAGATATTATGGGAATTTCCGTTGAGAAAATGTATAAACGAAAATCTCTTAGTCAATAAGAGCTTATGCCATATTTGCTTACCAGATAAGATCTGGGAGGGCGAGTATGTATGGAAGCGCTTCCAGATCAATCAAAAATTTTAATGAATGCAAAGGTAAGTAAGACAAAGGACAAACGTAGACCGACGGAAGTGATGACAAACTTCAATCAATGATCGAACGGGCGCATAAAGGCAAAGTACTGGCGGACAGACACAAGTGAAAGATGGACACACACTTACAATAAGCACATGTCTTATGTCTTCACCAAAATATTATTATTGCCTTTTCTTCTGGTCAGAGTCAAAGGAACAAACAATCTGCCCTTTGATAGCACAATGTATTGCAACCTTATTTTCAATGCCTTAGCTTTTATTCAATAAGGGTGTGATAATAAACATGTCAAAATAATAGTAACGGCACACTTATGGCGTCTTATGACAATACTATGCACGTAGAAAGGCCTCATAGAGTTAGTAAATTGCGTAGATATACGCAATCTTCGCATATTCTAAACAATCATTAACGAGGCGTAGTTTTGTAAAGAAAATTTATTTTTATCTTGTACTTAAGTCGGTGGCTACAACAATGAACGTTTTCTGAAACCATAGTAATACTTGGTATTGACATCATAGTTCATGCTTACTGAGACTATAGAAACGCTTCCATTAATATTAGAACTCCTGATGTGTTATGTACACCTATTCCAATGAAAAGAGATCAATTTTGCCGTTTTACCGCACACCGTACAAATAAAGGTAGAAAGTTGGAAGTTGGCACAAGGCTTTCCTCATTGATTGATCTGCAATGCGATCTGCACGCATAATTGCCACAGTAGATAAGAAACTAAGCCAACTTAAAAAAAAAAACACCTACAATTTTTTCATCTTTTCAATCCCTTAAAAAGATTTCGGAAAACCTAATACTGAAATGTTCGTTAAAATAACTTGCACGTTCAGTCAGCGCGTCGCTTCACCAATGCTTTCGCAATTCACGATAAAATTGTGATTCTAATTATATGTTAATTTATTCTAACGCACATTACCACATTCTTTATCCACACACGTGTACCTGTAAATTGGAAAACGCATATTGCAACCAAAAAGATACTCACGCATCTGAAAGTTAGCTTACGTTTCCATTTTGTGGCTGGTTTAAGATCGGGTAAGTGACAGTATGAAGCATTGCTAGATGACTATCGGTTTTTTGCGATCATGCAAGCGCAACAATCGCTAAATATATTCTCTCGAACTTGGCAAATTGCGCGAAAGCAAAAGAGTATACGTTTTGCGTTAGTATTAGTGGTTTGGAGAAAACTACTGCACAATAAATTCATAACAAAATTGTTTACTTACAAAGGGCTGAACTAAAGCAACAAATTTAAAAAAGAAAGTAGTTAGCAAACAAAACAAAAACAAACCAAAAAAGTTTAAATTAGTCACAGAAACAAAAATTGCACGAAAAAAGGAAAATTTTTTCCTTTAAAATATATGCAGAAATATTTGTGACTGGACATGTACGTCCATTTAATTCCAACAAACCAAAAAAGAAAAAGTTTAAAATTGTGAAGTTAAATGTCAACAAAAAACCATTTTATGTTAATCATTTCATAAAATAAATATTACGCAGAATTCTTCGACGGACCATTTTATAGCAGACAATGAAAGAGGACCGAACTTTGGGACCGAGAATTGTTATTAGACGAAACAGGGCTATGCGGGATGCTTCAAATCTCCTTACACTACCTGAACATATGTAAGTTTTTTGGATATATTTGTCATTTATAGATGTAGTTATATGTGTTGTATGCATTTATTTGTATTATATTTATAATGATCTCATTTTGGATCAAATTAGAGTAGACACATAAAGGGCTTAACTAAGATTCTCATCATCATTCTCGAAGTCACTTGGAATTTGGCGAAAAAGAAAATCAATTTATTCATTTTTCAACTTCAGCATCTTGGCATTCAACGACCTATCGATAAAATGGAGGATCTGCTCCGTTAATTCTTCTTAGATGATATTTTGAAAGTGCCTTTCATTATCAATTTTTGTAACTTATATTCTGCTCATTCATAAAACCCATAAAAGATAATGATTATATTATTTTGTTATATAATATTTTGTGACTTTATTAAATAACGGTAATGATACTAATAAATTTTTTATGCTTTAATGTACATTTATTGTGCATGTTTATAGATTATTTTTGCTATAATTAGCTAAACTAAAAACAAAAGCGACTTAAACAAAGCTTAACAATTCTTCCCAGTGATATAAAATATAAAAAACTGTTGAAGCCATAGGAAAATGACACAAAATATTGTCAACCATGACAATTGCCTTCAAATGTCGCAATTGTTGCTAATTAAATTTGGTCATATAAAGCAAAATAAATGAAAAAATAAAATAATAAGAAAAATTAAAATAATTAATGGTTGCTCCAGTTAAAACCTGTTGGTTAATCTAATACGCTTCCATAAGATGTGCTGCTACATATGAGTTACTAGAATCCATAAATTTCCGAATTGTGCCTTTACGACCATACTCAATAAACACCTGTTTGAATTCTTCCAAGCAAAAACTAAGGGACAATCGTGTAACCAGGATGTATAACATTCTTGACGAAATTGAAAAGACAATTTTCTAGAACAAGTTTCTAATTTACGTTGCGTTACGTATATTATATGGAAACACCTTTGTAGCTTAGTTACATTGGAAATTAAGCATTTATGTGCAGATATATGGGCATAAGATACAATATAGGTACAGGTTATGTGTATGAGACTAAGTTCATATGCTCTTGATTTTGTATTTAGGAAATATGTATGTACATATATATATATAAATATATTAAGAACTAAAACGCTTTGATAAGGAGAAAAAGAGAAATCAGTATTCAGCACAACACTTAAGGTAAAAACTAAAAGCAAAAGGCATAACATAACATGCGCTTAGACACATACTAACACAAGTAGTCTCCTGCTACTTAAGTTGATAGTCTTTGAGCTATTGGAAAGGGGCTAAATGCTATTGCTACCGCTACTGCCACTTCTCTACTATTATGATTACAACGACTACTGACTGCTATTTGAACAACTGCTCTTTGCTAGCCTACTACTACTGCGGCTGATGCTGTCTCTGAAAGGCTTACATAGCCATGGCATATTTATTGTTTACCTTTGGCCTGTTGTACTTGGGTAACACAACATACAATACACAACAATATCACTAAGTATGTATGATATAAATTGTTAGAGATTCCAAAGGTGAGTTCATGTATACCAATGTTTGTGCTTGTGTTGAGAGACTCTCTCTCTGTCTCTATATATATATATATATATATATATATGTTTGGGCACGTTTAACAAAATATTACAACTTATGATGTCACAAGTATGTTTAATATATATTGAGGTCTATGTGTATGTATATATGTCTAGTATACACGATACATATATATATATTGTTTACTTTGCTGGCCTTTGGTTACGGCTCGTTATATATGTTTGCAAGTAGATGTTTATGAAGTTTGGTACGTACATGTTTTAGTCTAGCTGATACAAACATAATGTTTGTCGTTGTTGTTATTATTGTTGTAGTTGTAAATATTGATTTTATTTGAAGCAGAAATCTCCATCTCACTCTTATTGTCTATATCCTTCTCTTTTTCGATGGCAGCAGCGGCAGCAGTAAGTAAGCCTTTTTTCGGGATGTTCATGTATATGCGAGAAGTTAACAAGGACTATCACGTTGATGATGATGATGATAATGACGACGATGATAATAATGATGATCTAGTTGATGTTTTTTTCTTGCTCTAAAATATCACTCCTATAGTACTTTTTCCTTTCATTTCCGTTCAGAAGAAATTTAGTTTTGTTTTTTATCGATAGATTTTTCTTATTTTGGATTAACGTTGAAAACAAACTCAACGGCTTACTAACACGCACGCACACACGTGCTAACGCAAACATGCTCCCATACTTATAGAAGTATTTTTTACACATATTCATACAATAAATCATTGGCATTGCTGCCAGGCTTTTACTATAGGTGCTATTGGGTTGTTGTTGATTTTTGTATGATATTTTTTTTTTTTTGTTTATGAAAAATATTTATTCATCTTTATTTATATTAAATAAATAAAATAAAAGAAATATCAAACAATTTTTATTTTGTACAAAATCTGGTATGTGTGATAAGCCATCGTCAACACCACTACTAAAGATATGCTTTAACAGCAACATCGGCAATGTCGTCAATACCAGAGTTTTGTATGTTTTTAAAGCAATAAATAATTTTTTTTTTATTTTTTATTTGTTTATTTATTTTTTTTTTTTCTTTTTAATTTCAGGAAAAGAGTCAAATTGGTTGCTCAAATTCAGGCATTTACAAACACTCATTCACACTTAAACAGAAATATGAATAATCCTTTATATCTCTTTTTGCGTCGTTCTTTACCCCTTGAGCGAAACCCTATGTTTGGTAAATGTGGTGGCTATCACATGCAGAGAGTTACTCACTCACATACAGATTCTCATGTTAATATTCTTGAATTTGTTTAACCATTTGGTCATTTGCTGCAAACAACAACAGCAACAACAATAAAAAATATCCAAGAGCGAAGAGCCAATAATTTATTATACCACATACAGCTTTCAACGCACACAAATTCATATACACATGCACACATATATATGCATGTTTGAATTTTCCTATTGTCTTGCTTTTGATTTGTTTGAATTTTATTTTTATATACATTTTCTTTTTGTTTTTGTTTGTTTTCCCACCAATACTTTTTCAAAATCTCGGTGTAGTTAAAAAGGTACCGCTACATTTGCCCATAGCTGCTCAATTTTTATACAAATTCATGCGGTCGCTGTTGTTGGTAATGGTAATGGTGATGGGGATGTTGGTGTGTGCGTGACTGTGTGTTGATTTAATTCCCCCAACGATATCTTTTCGTTGACCACAGCAATTTTGCTGCAATTTATTTTAAAACCCGAGAGTGTGAGAGCGTTTATGCATCAGCAGCAGGCTGAACAATAATAACAACATCAACATGCGCTTGTACACAATCAGCACACACGAGGCCCCAGCCAAACTTGGCCAGTCAGTCAGGCAAAGCAAGTTAAGCAAACATGTTCCGTTATTTTGTTTTTTTTTTTTTGTTTCCTTTTTTTGCTCCTTTTTCGAGGCCCAAAAAATGCTGGTGTTCCCTGCTATTGTTGTTGTTTTTTAGTGTTGTTCTGTTTCGTCCGCATTGCTGGATGAAGTTTGACAAATTTAAATGAATTGCATAAAACATCAGTAACAGCATCAGCATTCAGCATCCAGCGACATCAACAGCAGTAAACAATCGCTTCAATACACTAAAAATTGTTTAATGCAATTGTTTAATTAATACTGTGACTGCGTCTGTATCGTTGAATGTGACAATGAAAAATTGCTATGTGGCTGGGAAAGCAAATGAACAGATTTTAAATTCGTTTCTGTTTTGATTACAAACAAATTTATATCAATGGTTTATATTAACAGATTTTGCATCATAGAAAAAAGTATGTTTTGAAAGTAAATGGAATTTAAATCAATGTTTGCATTAATTGCGATTTTTATAAGCAATTCTTTTAGTTCTTCAACTAACCGCAAAATTTGCCTATCCATTAGTGTGAAAATGGTCTTATGAAAACATGCGACCGAGGAGAACTTAGGCGTTGCGCGGCCCTTTAGGCATATCCCTCCATGCTGCGAAGACACGATGTGACATAATTTATAAAATCTACTTCTACCTCTACTATAATAAAAATTCTCGGGAATTATTATTTGATTGACTGTAATATACGCAGTTATGCTCTGTCTTTAGAGCAGAGATGTAATCGCAATTTTTTTTATTATAACCAATCACTCAGGGGATATCGCATGTACGTGTGACGCGTTGATGGCCAGAAAGAAGTGCGAAAAGAGAAATAGATTGGAGTTTGGCCGCATCCTAATGGAAGAGTGCTCAATCCGTCGTGACTGTGCATTTCCTGGTCAAGCGCTTAGCACAGCTACGAATTGAACTCCCGAACACTGGCTTAATAGTCGTGAGTCTTATCAATACCAATGCTGCAGGTTTGTAACATCGTCATGTACTTACTATAAGATATTTGTAAAGATGATGTTATGTTATGCTCTTGTACGCTTCAAAGTCTCGACTTCTCATTAGAGGTCTAAAAAACATTTCCCTTAACCTTCTTATTTTAATTTTTTTTTTCTTAAATATTAATAAAAAAACTGTTACCAAAGTGATGCACGGTTTTGTCCGAAATTTCAGCCAACATGATTGTGAAAGGCCTTTGTATTCTATTCTAACAGACAACGATGAATTATGATCCTAATAATTAAGGCTAATTTCTAATAGAACATATTTGAATATGTAAGGGTGGATACAAATAGGGAATATTCTGAAAGGCGATATTGGACTCTAAAAAGCCAAAGTCTGGTAGGTAAAGTCGGACTCTAATTCATCCAACTTTAATGGAAACGGCTCTGGTAAAAAAGCGTGAAATCCATTACGATGGGTTTTTATTGATGACAGGGTGAGCGTTTCTGATTAGATCAAGTTTCCTGCGGTTACGACGATAGAATATGCCTATCAACGCGGAAGTGGTTGAACGTTGCAAGTTTCTAAGTCAATGTAAAGTAAAACCAAGCCGCTTTATCCGCAATCTGTTCGTCTACTTATCTGCTTGCATGCCATTGATCGTAACGAACGCGAAGATTCAGACACAAAGCTGACCTTGGTATGTGCGCGCTCACTTAGAAACCACAGATAAAATGTTAAAAATTAGGCTTAGCTAGTCAAGGCCGATTATTAGATACCCTAAACTACTTCCCCTAATACAATTAATTGTTCACTCGTTTTGGTAATAATGCAATAAAAATTACGCATTATTTTTATGCGTAGGCATGTTTTTTATGACAGCCCGCGTATTGGAAAGTGCCGAAAGCATCAAATGACCTCATGCAAATTTATCAAATTCAATTTATTTCCCAAAAATTTTCTTGTTTTTCACTTGCCGCTGTAGAAGTGTAGAAATTCGACTTTTTCTCCATATAAGGACTTCCTTTTCATGAAAATCCCTACATATGTTTTTTTGTTCAATCGCTACTACAGACTAACTTTCATCATAAAATATTAAAAATTATAGCCTTTATATAGAGAGGCTTTTGGCATATAAAACTTTACATTTCCTGGGAATCATTACATGCTGTAGGATCCAAAAAATACACCTACGTGGCCTAAATTCGGTAATGTTGATTTCTTTGTCAACTTACTATTAACCAACAGGAACCAATTTGAAATGTTGAAAAGAGTGGATTTATCTTAAACCGATTTATCGAAGTCCGAACGAACTTAATATACCCTACACCACTTGTATATAGTAGCATGTTAAATTCTACCAATATGCCTCAGAGATTCTATAAAATATATGTACATTCACGATATAGGGAAAAATTTGCATTAATTTCGTCGTATGTGGACATTCACGAAAAGCAGGATTAGATACTTATTACGTGCATCGATAAGAAAGACTGCCTCAGCCAGCCAACTGATTAACTCGATTGTAGCGGGTGCGTTCACATTCATATTAAATGGTTTTATCAGCCTGGGTTTCTTCATAAAAAGATTAATAATAGCTCCCTTGTATAAAATTGCATTGATCGAACGTGTCTTCAACATGTCAATACCCTCGGCTTTCGACGGCAACTGACCAGAAATATGTCAGCCAAAAACTAAACTCCCGATCGGTATGTGATTCGTAATAGACTGAGGTTACATCATCACTTTGTAGATTATGTAATAAATCATCTTATTCGGTGCTACATTCCGTTACTCATTAGATAGCTGCTTGAGTACCTCCTTAGCCCGGCTTTCGGTTCGCTGGAGACGTTTACTTTCCACCTTACGATTTGATGTAGAAGTTTACTTTCCACTTTACGGTTTGATGTGGGCATTTACTTTCCACCTCCCACATAACAAACCTCGTGCAGTCCCCCCGTTAGCAAAAAAAAGCGCGCACTTATTTGCCAATCAAGTTATGCATACGAAGAAATGGAAACTTTCAAATGTTATTCTCAATAACGTGTAAGCTGTAGCAGATATCTATCTAAAATACACACATTTATATATATGTATAGATGGTTGAGCTGGCGGATATATGAAACTCAGGTGCAAATAATTTTCTTTTGATTAGTTTTTTATAAACAACTGACATGACGTCATTACACGTTTTCACGTTATGCTTCGAGTACAATGAACATTTTGAAGAAAGGAAGAAAAAAGTCATCTTCCTAACTTCCCTGCATATTATATAGACATTAACTTATTGAAATCAATCATATGCACCTACACACAATAAAAGATTAAAATCAATTTAAGAAAATAAGGGCAAGAAACCTCTGCGTTAAGCAGAACCACATCAGTTTAATCGTAAGGAGAGTTTAACTTAGGAACATGTATCTTTGAAAGGCTTTGCTGTTCTCTAGGCAATACACTGCGATTTGACTTTACAACCCGAACGAACACCAACATCAGAACATTTGTCGTTCCGCAGGCAACGTTTGAGATGTCCGTGAACTCCTCTAACTAATCAAACAAATTTTATTCGGCTGTTGCCAAATCTTGAACACCCCTAACCCCATTAATTCTAGTTATGAGTGTGCCCGACCGTTTTAGTTCATACTGGGATTTGCAAATGTTGACGGTATATGTTAAATCGGTACCAGTTGCATATATACAGCTCGGAAACTTTTGAGAGCAATATTCGTAACTTTTTGATTTCCTCCAATTTTTAGATCTCGGTATTTAACGAATATTTCATGACAATTCCTAACCACAGGATCTGTGGATCTAAATTAAAAACATAGATAGATATTGGACAGCTAGACAGACATAGGTATTTCGATATATATTTATAACCTTGTTTTTCTAACTTTTGCAAAGGCAATGTGGCACAACAAAATTAGCATACTCCGATTCTATGCCGTTGGGCATAAATATTTGTATAAGATTATTCTTCGTGCAATTCACAAGAAAGTCACAAACACTACTTCTTATATAGTGGTAAAACAATGAAATTTCTCTTGTTTGTTTAATTGTTGTTACACTCATATGCCTTTTAAGCAAATGTTTTGCCTCTGATTTCATATTCTGACTTGATTATGGCCAACATATATGCAGAGGTTACTTGTATGATTACATTTCGTACGTTTACATACAACTTAAATAAGTTACAAATGCACGTACATACTTAGAAACGCATGCCTGCATAGTATCCTTTATTGTCATGATAGTAACTCTTATTCCATTTCTTATGCCAAGCAATTATCTTAAGAAAACTTCCGATTCCTTACCTCTCTATACAAAAACATGACATCACCCATTTATTTGGCTAACATTGCAAGCGTGTATTCATTTGTTCGACAATAATATTATTATTAATTTTATAACAAATTTAAATAAATAACAAGTTGCAACGTTATGCCGACTATTAAGTACCATTCATCCTTTCTCCAAATAAAATTTTTCACTTATCTTCATCATAAAATAGAAAAAATTGTATCGTATTGCCAAGTGAACTTCTACTACTACTTCTCACGGGAACTCTTTTATGGAAGTTGGGCCAAAAGATGCAAAGACGTCGTGCAAATTTTAGTAAATGTTCCTATCAAAGAAGCTACTGGACCGTGTTGCCATATAAGGGCTTATTTTTCATGGGAAACATTTTATTGTGACAGGGATTTCTGAAAACAGAACAATTTCGGCTAAATTTAGTCCAACAAACTTATGGCCAAGTGGAAGGTAAAATATTTCCAATGAGGCGTGTCGCCATATAATGGTTTGGCTTTTGTAAGAACCTTGCTATAAGAAGGGACTCAAACGATAATTCCATCCCATCCAAGCTTTTCACATTTACTTCATATCTCAAAATATTACTTTTCAATGACTTTTGCCAAGAAATAATAGGGACTTACATGAGCTCATTCAAAACAAGTCTGAAGAAACCCAACAGAAATCTACTTGCTATAGAGAGAAGATTGTTATATGGAGAGTAGTGGTTAAAATGATACGATTCAAGCCAAATACAATAGCGTTCCTTCTTGCTCGAAATACTTCGAACGTCGTGACCTGTTCGCAAAAAAATGTGAACAGATATGTGACGGACAGACATCTTTCAATCAAGTTATGAAATGATTCAAGCCTTTTGGCCGTTGCATACATCCAGATAAATCTAATAAATCCCTTATCACAGATGGTAAGGCAGCACCAGCATTGTTAACGAAATTGTGCACCACTTCAGCTTTACATATATTTATCTACTCTGGCCGGCTAATGCTATGCTAACGCACTTCTGGTACTCTTGCTGTTGTTGTCCATAAGATATGCACAGGGAGAAGAAATTTCTTTGGGCGGGTATGTGAAACTACAAATTATTCAAGGTTTTCATATGATTTTGACAAATAATCGTTAAAATATTTAGGGAATACTTTAATGGATAACCTGGTTGAGATGGATGGTGGTTTTGCGTCACAACGTTCCTATCCTCTCTCATCTATTATCAGACATAATAATAAATATTTATGTTCAGTTTTAGACAAAATCTATCGTCTTTTAGGTTAGATTTTATATGCGTAAGCTAACGAAAGCTCTAAAGTGCAGTTGTTTACTTTTACTATACTTTTACAGTATAGGAGCAAAGAAAGAATTTTTACTATGTAATTTACTTTAAATGATTTTGTATGCTAGTACTGCACTGCATGCATTTTCATAAGAGGAAGAAGAGCACAAAACATATGCAAACAATTATGAAAATTATTATTATTATTAAATGCATTAAATATGAATATGACAAGTTTTCAAAAATCTTGGCAACACCAACAAAACTTTTATGATCAGACTTAGCTTTGAAGTAGAAAAAGTAAAAAAAAAAAAAAAAATATATATATAAAAAAAAGAGCGCACAAAAAGAGAAAAAACAAGCGAAACAAAATGAAAAACTAGAAAAATTTTATAAAAAAGAAAACTTCTTCACGGTTTTGACATTAGAAGAGAATGAAAGAAGAAAAAAGTATAACGTGAATAAAGTGAACTAGTTGGAAATGGGCACGCATACATACAAAGTGTACACACTTCGCTTTGGCATTTGTAGACAAAACGAATTTTAAATTAGAAAAGTTTTTATGCCAACTTCGTTTGTGTCGTGTGTGCGTGTTCTCCATATATATGTATAAGCAAAGAAACAAAATACAAAAAAAAAAATAAAATAAAAAAAAGAAAAGAAAAACAAAACGGTCAAAAAATTATATGACGGAAAAACAAAAGACTCCGAAATGGAATACTGGAGTCATAGAGAAAGACATTCTTACAACATTTCCTAAGCAGACGCATACAAATTTCATATGAATGCTGCCACCAATGGAGTGGTAGAAGTGACTTGAAGAGCTTGAAACAAATAATCAACACAGCGTAATCATAGTTTTTTAGTCGAGTCAACTTACAATAACGACATCAAAATCCTAAGGCAGCTGTTAAAGAAAAACTAAAAGAAAAAAAATAAAAAAAAAAAATAAAAAACCAGAAAAAGTATCTTCCTCTCTCTCGAGATCCAAGCACACTTGCACGCACGCAATGCAAACGCATTTTCTTTTATAGTCTCCGAGGGTTTTACTTGTTTTGTTTGTATGCGAGAAGCGAGAGATGCCTTAACAAATAACTTTTGCAAATAGCTTAAGCGCAACAAGGCAAAACAGGCTCAAATGCTAAGGAAACTATTTAAACTTTTTTAAAACAAAATGTATAAAAATTTTGTTAAGGAAAATACTGAATGAAATTCATTCCTTCTCGCACGACCCACGAAATAGGCTACAGCCCAAACAGTAGTGCGGATGAATGTGCGAATGCTTCTATAACACTTTTTCCTTGTAATTGTTTTCCTTCCTTTTTGATGATGAGGACAAGTGTTCGAGTAACTTTCTTTAACTCTAATGTATTTTAAATTGTTATTGTTGTTGTTATTTTTTGTCGTATGTAATATAAAATTCCGTTTTGTGTAATTAGATCTGTATAGCTACGCATGCATGATCATTCGTGTCGTCTAGTCCCACTTAGCTAGAAAACTTTTAATTTGATTTTCCAAACACAGACAAGGGAGTAGTGTTTGTGAAAGTTCAACTTGAAAATGGAGACATCAGATGCGGCAGAAAAGACCACCGCTGGTAGGTTGTTCCAAAGACGGGCAGTAGGGTTAAAAAACTATTAGTCGCGGTAGTGTGTGTTGTTCGGTATACAGGTAATGTCAGGACGACTGGGTGAGAACACCGAAAAAGACGTGTAGTCCTGTTGAACAATTTAATTGGTGGACATGTCTCTTTTATCTCTGTAAAATACTTATCCTGAATGTGCCTACAAGTAGCCGCCACACAGCTAACCTTGCGCCGATGCTCAAGGTTATCGAGAGCTCTAGACATGCTTTCGTCAACCATGACCTCCTGAGCGGTTTGCTATATGCAGTCCAGGAGCTCCAAGCAAAATTTGAAGAAACTCGCCGACACGTGGTGGTTATAGTCTAATTTTGCCTGGTTATAGGCATTTAGTAAATGGTATCGATGTCGACTGTAGTGTAGTATTTTTTGGGCCGCCTTAAAAAACCTAAGACTTTGACTGCGTCGTTCGACACTTCGAACACATGTTCTGTCCTAGGAACATCGGGCATTTGCTATTTAATAAACAAAAACCAAAGTGCGCGAACAAACATTTCCAGCCGACTATAACTAGTCTTATCCGCCACCTTTCACTGGAGACGAAGTTCTCTGATTGTTATAACGACATTAGAAAGTCTTGCGCTGTTTTCTCACTTATGGTTCAATCGTTTACCTTTACCGCGCAGCGTTGATTTGACAGAATACGTAGACAATATCAAAAATTTCCTAGGTTATCAAGAACTTCCTCCACGTACTTCAAGAACAACATAGCTTACATTGTCCTTACAAAATAGACTTAAATTTCCGTCGTCTAAAGAATTCGTTGAAGTGAAATCCGATTGTATTATTTAGTTCAACTTTAACTGTTTATCTTGTTAATGGGAAAACCTACCTAAATAAAAGGAAACAAGAAAGAGAGCTCTCTATGTAGCCAAGAGAGAAACCCATGACGTTGGTTCTTATTCATCTAAGTAAAAGACAATATCAGATCGCCTAAACGCAAGACTTGATCTTATATAAATAATATTATAGTCAATCCTAGTTCAAAGGAAACTTTTATGTTTTTTGTGAGAGAAACATAAAGAGGGAGCTTTAATTTATTAAGACTGGAGAAGAATTTTTTCTATTCAGTAGTAATGGTCAGTGTAGACTTATTAGGGGGGCTACGCTTATCTTATATAAACTTAAGGAAACTTCTTGCTTTTTCTACAACTAACAGAAAGAGCTTGGTTGGGTCCACTTTGGCTGGAGAAGGCTTCTTATTGCACCCTTTTTTGATAGCTAATATAGTCTAATGAGTTGACGTTAGCCCCTCCTACCGTTTTACTTTTCGTAAAAAGTTACTTTAGGGTCGTTTAGGTTAAACATACGTTACTGAATTAGTTAATGTCCTATCTATTGCTGTAAGAAGAGGATAAAACCTGCTTTTGCTTAGGCTAGGAAGAGCGGGTTTTCTTTAAAAGGAATCTTACAGAGATCATAAGATTTCAGCCCTGGCTATATGAGGACTGTCGTTCCATCCAAATTTTTTAGTCTGCGCTAAATTGTACCGTTCCCAGAAATGTTTATTCGTTCTTCATCATTGATCAGGTTACGTTTTCTAGCTTTCCCCCTCGCGAAAGATGAACATTTCTAGATTTTTTGCGAAAAAGTTTAAAAAATTATTTTACATCTTTGACACATTAAAGAGAAATGAGAATATTCTTGTTCTTCATGCGAAACCACTTTTCATAAAAGCATCATTTATATTTCAATAACATAACTAACTCCATCGGATTGTTAAACACATTATAAACGTTAAATTTGAATGAACAGGGAGCAAACGCTTATGAAGAGGGGCAAAAATAAAATGTTAAAAATTCCATTTAGAAATAACTTCTTCTCTATTCTAGTTCCATATACAGATTAGATGAGAAAACATAAACTGAAATAAAGGAAAAATAAAAAAAAATTTCTTCAATGCAAATATTATCTATAGACAACCCGCAAGTTCGGCATTGCCTTTTTTCTTGACAAGCCCCAAGCCTACAAGCGTTTTTTAAGGCGTTAACTACAAATCGGCTTGAGTAGCTTAGTAAATAAGAATCGCGATTACCAGGTAAGTGTGCAGGAGCTTAAATCCCAAGTGTGGCAAAGTTTCACTTGATCAAAACTAAAACGAGTGCTTTGAGTCAACAAAGTCACACCACATGTCAGGTCACTAAGCTTTAGTAACCACTTTTGTATCCCGTTCTCTTTCCGTCACACGAATAGGTGACATTTCTTGAGTAATTTGTTGAAAAAAAAAAAGATCTTTCTAGTATTACTGGCGCACCTGCATTCTGATAAGATTTTCACCTCTATATTTGTCACAAAATTTCTTACGTAATTACTTCTTATTTTGATTTTCCTTTGCTGTTTACATTTCAATCTATAACGGAGCCGATATTAATTATTCATCAACAGTAACAAATTCATGCTATAAGGTCATATATTAGAGTAACAAAGTGCTTGTGCCTTGTTTAGTGGAAAATCAAAAAAATGAAGTCTTCAAGATGAACGCAATTAACATATTTTAGTTTGGCCATTAAATCTTCGAATAAGTCAACGAATGTTACAGAATTGTATATGTGAGAGAAGAGATGAATGGGCTCGCAATAGTTAATTTCAATTTCTGCTAAAGGAATTATGTGCGATTGCGTCTGATTGAAATGAAAGAACCAGATACCATAATGCAAAGTTCCGCTCGAATTATAAATACCGGTGAAGTAAATACCAGTAAACTCAAGAAGCAAGATTTTGTTCCTAAAACTACATATGCCTATTACTTTAAGTTGACAGAATCAATGAGGGCGGAGGTGCTCTTTAGTCATTAGTTATACACATGTAATTATGCTAACATATAAACTAAATTGGAACAGGGAGATATTGGATTTATTTGATTTGCGTCTACTTGCAATTGAATTGCAGGAATGCAGTCAAAGAATAAGGGAAAGCCTTGTACTACAAGTACGCCTGTTTCGAATTTAACTGTCGACAATATCAGCGATAATATTTAGTGAATTAAACTGAAGAGGCGGCAGAGTCAGTAAAAAGCAACAACAAATAAAAAACAACCACAATCCGAGGAGATGGTAAACTAGGTAAAAAAAAATTAAAGAAAAGTCCAACTACTAACTGCTAACCGTTAGTAATGAGCCATGTCGGCCAACAGTTTAGGTTGATAACATGAAGGGCGAACTAACTTCTAGAATATAAACAAGTAAGAAGCTTATATTCGGCGGAGGCCGAATTTCGCACACCCACTACTGTACTTTTCGCATTCTGTTCTCCAAATTCTTTTATTTGACATCCATATCGCTAATATAATTGAGAAAAAATTAATGCATCATGTCGCGGTGTCTTTTAGAATTAATCCATTTTTAGGCAGATAATAAATCTTCATTTGAGGAATGTAGAAAATAGTTGTGAACATTATTTCCTGTTTACCTTATGATAAACAAGCATAAAAGCTCAAAATGTGAGAAAAAATAAAATTCATTCACTTGTAACTTTGTACGGGCATGGCCGATTTTTTCCATTTTTGCACGTGAATGGTAGAGTGCTTTGGAAAGTAAATGTGAAAAATGTCAGCATTCTAATTTTAAAAATTTCCGATTAACGAGCAAAAAGCCACGAATTTTCGTTAAGAAAAACGAAGTTATCCTCCACTGCATGCTTCTGCTTTGACCAATTTGGCACATTTCTAAACCCGAAACTTTTCGCGCAAAAACTTCTGTTCTGTTTCTATCAAACTTGAAGACGATATCTTCATTCCTGCGATCAGGAAAGTGCCAACAATAAACACAGTCACACAGACAGACAGACATGGATAAATAAATTCAGAATTTCACGCTGATCAAAAATATCTATATTTTATAGCATTTCTGAAGCTTCCGTTTGGGTGTTACATAAATTATGAAGAAAAAAAAAATGAGTTTATCCCCATCTTGCAGTGGCGAGTATAATAAACAAAGTAAATTTGTTATGGAGCATTAAACTTAAATCACCCTGGAAACACGCTGCTGTGAAATAAGAGCGAACTAGATCGGTGCAGAAGTAAGATTACTGATTCACACACATGTACAGGTGATCGAAACATTTAACATAGTATAGTCAATGACACAATAAAAGAGACCACACAAATAATAATCAAGAAGCTGGGGATTAACTTAGCGTAGTCCGTGCAATCAAGAGGCAGCTGCCATAAAGTTCATGCACCATACAATGCTTCTTCGTCCAAAACCTTGAAATCGAACCATCAATACCATAAATTCGATTAGTAATAACACGTGACAGATATAAATTTGGAAGATAACTCTGGACCTAGTACTATGTATATATATATATATATATAAACAAGATAATAACCCGATCAGTAAATCCCGGGATTGGGTTTTTCACACTTCTTAACATTCAGTTTTTGACCCGAGGCCAGAAAAGATTGCGGAGCCTTGCCGTAGAATTTCATTTAAATCTTTTTGCCTAAAGCATGCTTTCGAGATTTACAAACAAATAATAATTGTACGAAGGCAAATCTGGAAAGTAGTAGTGGTTAGTGAGAGACTAACTCGAAATCCATTTCGTGTAATTTTACCATTGCCGCCAACGACTTGTAACACGGCGCACGGGTGCCTTAGTAAAAAACTATTTTTTCGTTCCCTACTTATAGCCGTTTCTGTCTTCAAACGAGCGAAAATTGCCATTTAATATTCGCTATTTCCGCTTCTTCATGCTTCTTCAATGTAGTCGACGAGTAGAACACTATGTGCATCTCAAAACGCGAAGGCCTTAAACTAGATGGTGTATTGGGTCGCTTTCCAGCGGATGCCCTCACTTACCGAACTCTCAATTCGAGCCAGTGGCGCGGTAAGTGGTAGTATCGAATAAAAATTATTTTTGTTTTCGGAGATGTTTCCGAAAAGCGTTTCGCATCAATAACAGGTTGAAGTTTTAGTTTCATGGTGACTTAGAAACACGATACGTGTTTGGCAGACAGATTTGTCATATGCAAACTTTTATGCGAATTAGTGAATACACTACACCTTTCGATATCTTTAAGATGTTAATGAATCTCTCACAAAGAAAATCAGATTTTCCCTATATTTTGAAAATAATAGAGGTAGTATGACTAGTGGAAGGGTAGTTCGTAAACGAATGATCGAGACGATATGAAATTTTCACTGGAGGCATTTTTCGAAAATAACATAGATTTTTATGCTAGAAACGATATCTACGCGTAGACCCTGGAACTTTTTGATAAGTTTTCTAGACCCATACATGCATGCGCCTGCACGTATTTGTAATGAAATAAAGTTTTGAACACTACAGCTACGCATTATAATGACGCATTTTGTTATGAAATTTATTTTAAATTTTCGTTTGCATGATTTTATCATACGCCCATGTTTCGTTAAATAGATAAAAACTGAAAGAAAGAAAAATTATTTATGACAAGCTCTTTAGGAAATTAAAACGTTTCATATTAACATTTTTAAAGCTCTGTCATGGTTAATTTTAATGTTGTTTGGCTTTTTGTGTAATTATTTCATAAGGAAAAAAAAAAAATTATTTAATATGATTTCAGCAATCAATGTTAATTATTATTTATATAAACCCTTAAATACATACAAGCGCGTACAAACACATCCATGCACTCATATGCGTTTATTATGGCCATATAACATACACAAACCTATACACCCACAAATAGATTTTTGTGCATGTGCACGGTAGGCGCTTTTATCTATATTAAATTAATGTTGTTTAAAAATTTATTACTTTTGATAAAGTGCATTTTTGCCAATAGTGTATATACACATGCATGCACACACTTTTTACACACATTACGAGTGTGTGTACGAGTTTATGCGTAAAAGAAAAATGTATATGTAATTATGTCCATATAGCAGATACAGCATACACCCGTAGACATATTTATTTTATTTATTTTAGTTAAACAAGTGGGAAAATACATAAATTATTTGTAAATAGATTTACATAAAAAGATCATCATCGGCTGACGTCATCGTCGTCGTCATCAACATGCCATGACAAACTGGACACATTTATGACAAATAGAGCAAAAATTTTCAAATAATTCGCTACGCTTCTGTATTATTAATTATAATCATTTGCCGAACATTATTACGTTGAAAATTTTTTTTTATGACTACCATAGCAACTTATGTAAATATATATATATTTATTTATGTATATATATATATATACGTATTATACTCATATATCTAAATGAATGTATGTACATGCACATATATGTATTTACATATATGTACACACATATATATGTACATATATTTATATGTAAACGTATATACATGTATTATGCGCATATATTTATATAAACGTATGCACATACGGATATATATATATGAACACATGTATGTATATGTAGGTATGATGTATGTATGCATGGCTTCGTGTACGTGTATGCGTGATATGATTGTGCACACAGGCAACCGCATTGCAAATTAAACAATTATAAATATTGACAGAATTATGAACAGTATGAATACATAAACGTCTGTATAGACTACTTTTTATTCACGGACACACACACACACACACACACAGGCATACTAACATAGGCATTTGCTTGGTTGCTTACTTGCTTGCGTATTTACATGTATATGCCGAAAGCCGCCACCGTCGCCATTATCGTACACGGTACTGATACGAATATTGTTAGTGAGATATTAATGCAAAATGGCAACTTTTGTAATACCAAATGATTCACTGCTGTATTACCCGGAGAGTCACTAGTAGGCTTCGATATCTCATATGTGTATAAATATATCTGAAATCATGCATATGCGTGCAAGTAAGTTTACGTATGCATGTATGTATGTATATATAGAGATGTATATACCTATGTATATATATATATATACATATATGTATACGTATATGTGCGTATGTGTGTGCGTATATGTTGCATGCCTCTGTATGCTTAAATAGGGAAATGACAATGGCGTTAAGGAAATTTATGTGCAATATGTTGCAGTTGACACTTAAGTATTAAGTGCACTTAAATAATAAATTGCATTTGACCTTTTTTAATGCTCGGGTAAACACTCAATCACTTTGAAATGTAATAACAACAACTACATCCATTATAATATAAAACAGAAAATAATTTTTATTTTCTTCTTTATTTTGAATGACTATCTTAAGCAATTTATCTATTGATAATAAAGGTCAAGAATTTTTTCATTATATGAAAAAAGGAATTATTCAAACTTTACAGCTAAGAAGATAAACCTGTTGTTGAAATGTATTTTAAATACGTATGTAAAACTTATTTTAATCATAAAGAGTAGCTGCCATCATAAATTTCTGTCGCACTCGATAGTAGAAATAACTAAGAAATTGATTTCCTACATGAGCCTCCTGAACGAGCCGGGCCCTTTTATTTCAAATGAGATTTTAAAGAAATTTTTATTACATTCACACATCGATTTACTCGTTCCGTGGAATAATCGTACATGAACTCACAACGTATCAAAGCAAAGCAAAAAATCTTTAAACAATTCGTAGATTTAATTAAAGCTAAGTCCAGTAACTAACCACTTTATTAATACAGTACCCAAGTGCATGATTTACTTTATTAAAGCCCCAAACATTTTCAATTGGAATTATGTTCCCTTCGATTATTAGTTTAGTTCGAGTCTGGACTATTACTACAAAAATCGACTTTTTGCGCTGCTTAAGAAAAAAAAGGAGTGAATGGTTTTTTTTTTCTCAACTTTTATATGCAATAATTTTCGCATATAGGTATAAATTGCAAAAACCAATTTATCAGTAACTTTATATGTTTTTCGTATATTTTACAGTGGGACTACCGACATTTTGCATAAACGTATCTATACATTTCGCAGTCGTAGAAGTGAAGATATGGAGTTGATATTTGTCTTAAATACGACTTGACGCATTGCTAACAAAATGGTTTCAACAAGCCTATATTTACGCCCACTATGGACCCACCTTGAAAAAAAACAATTTTTTCATATTTTTGCCCATAAATTTGAATCCTATCAAGATATTTCAGAAAACCTGTTACCTAAATCTACGGCATATTCACCCCTATGATTGATCTCAAAATAGCCGTGAGTGGCGTACTAATAGGCCCAATGTACTGCCAATTTATTTCCAATTGATTTCCGATTTATTTCCGGTTGGATAAAAAAATGCTAATGTGTGTTGGGGTAAATGGTAAATAAATTCAAATCAAAATTTTATCGCAAATTGTTGTGGTATTAATGACCCAATCTGCACTGTATTCCGACTGAACATGAATATGATCATGACGCACATCTGGATCATAAGTGGATTCATAAATGTCTTTGCGGATGCGATATATATAGACAAAGATATGACAACAATATCGACCTTTCCCCGGGATTCTTTCAGTTTTTTCCATATTGCGAACTTACATATCAACAGATTGCGGCCAATTTTCAATCTCACTTTCTTAATCAGTCAACAAATGTTTGTGCCAAATTTTAGCCCCCTATCATATTTTTTAGGACTGTGACAAATCGACACAACTAGGGAATCAAAATGGTGACCCCTTTAGATGGGTATATGTTATCGGGATCTTGAAGAAAAATGACACGTAGGAAAAAGTGATTATAAATGTTTCGAGGCCTTTTCATAAAAATAAATGAAATCAAAAAATTTTGGATTCTTACATGCTTTATAAGCGTTTTTTTTGAAAAGCGAAAAAAGGATCAAAATTATGTACTCGGTAGCTCTAGTGTTAGAAAACATGGAAAACTCGTAGAAATGTTGCAGCTTTTGAATATATGCATATATTCAGCAGGAATTAAAGGGAAGAAAAAATTTCAATTGTAAATTCATCATGTTATCGGACAATGCCCTTGCATGGGCAATACTAAAACAGTCAATTTTTCTACGCAAAGATACATATTGCTATGGAAATCCCAAATCCAGTTCATTCCAACTAATTGATTTTCCCAAATAATAAATTCCCTAGAGAGGGAAAACCCTCAAGTGCACATTCGCGGCAAGTCATGCAGGTGCCGGCCGAGGAAAATAATTACAGGGAAAGCAGGTTAACGGATTAAAAATGAAGCCATGAAATTAAGTAATAGTAATATGCTTATAATAATGTATATCAATAGACTATTTGCGGAAGGCAGAGTCAGTCGGACAAGAACATTTGAGTCGAAAAAGAATATTAGAGTTGAGAAGTCGAGAGTATTGCCAAAGTAAAATGTAAATAATCTTACCTTTAAAGGAATTGAATTAAATAAATTAAATTAAATAATTAAATTAAATAAAAAAACTTATTGTGAAAACGTGCAAGTTTCTTTTCTCTTAAGACCTTAGCGAGAAAAGCGAACTTTGTAACAATATATTAGTAACGATTCCCGTTTACAGCCTGAATGTTAGCGACAAAATTTTAAAATAGTTGCTGGCAGCCTTTTAATCCAAAAAAATTGATAAAGAAATGCAAAAGGCGTAACAACGAATTTTCGGCAATGAAAAATGTGTGCTCCTTTCCTGACAGGATTATCTAACTGATCGACTTATGTTACTTGATAGCTTCTTACGCTTTTCATCTTTCAGGGAGAAAGGAAAAACTTGAAGTTGTGTCGTGAACTTAATTTTAAAATATTAGTCTTTTAAAATATCAATTTTACATCAATTTTATTACGGTATTCAAGTCCTTTTGCAAAATCCATTTCTCTTCAAACTTGGCTTTTAAAAGCCTTTACTTGAGTCGAAATTGTTTTAGTTTCGTTTTATTACTCGCTTACTGTGGCCAGGGTTAGTGAAGTTGTATGGTTACGGCAAGGACAAAAATGCACCCATCCGCCCGCCACATATATATACTCACCCGCACATATGCACACATATAAATAAACATGCGAGAACTTGCATCAATTTGATTTTCCAATCAATTGAGTTGCATAAAAATTGCGTTTCTTTATGTGTGACAATGTGGAATACAAACAATTGCAATTTGTAACAAACACTATCGAACAAATGTATGTCTGAGGGTGATTGTGTGTGTAAATATAATTGCACGATAAAGCCTGGTAGTAATGGGTTTCTTTTTCTCTCTCTCTCTCCTCTCTCAGTCACGCACTTGTCACACTAAACGAACAAAACATTAACTGCATAAACAACTGCAGTAACTTCAAGCAGAACAACACAAACGGCCTCAATTGTTATACATTCCGAGAGGAGAGCATGTGTTTTTGTATTTTTATACATACACATGTATAAAGAGAGCGAGCGAGGTTTCTGTCCATTCATGCATATATTTGTAAAAGTTGTGTCTGCGGGTGTAACTGGGTTCACATTGTTTATATAGGAAAAAAGTCAGACTATATATAAAATTGAATTTTAGATTTGTTTTCTAAACAAAAACATTAAAGGAAAAAAGGACGGGAAACAAGAGAAAGCAAAATGAAGAAAAACGTAACGAAATGAAACGAAATTGCTTTTGGCCTCAAAACACATGTTCGAAACCATTAAAAATGTCTGCTGCAGGCCTTTCATTCGTTTGTAAGGGTATGAGTTTTTTTTTTTTTTCATTTAATATTATAAATATTTACGAACATATGTAGATGTACGTACATATAATATATATTTGTCTATTCTAGAAGATAAGGAAATTAAGAAAAGAAAAGTTTTTCGACAAGTTTTCAAAATTAAAAAAGAAGATCGCCTTCAGTGACAAGAACGAGTCACAAAGTCTTCCTAACAACAAGTTAATATAAATAAACTAATATACTGCGCACTCAACAAATCCTTAAAAGTAAATCGTGTCAAAGTTCTTATAAATCTATTTTCTAGCCAAAGTGTAGAATATTTATATACCCCTTGTCAAGGGATGACCGTGATTATCCGATTTGTAACAGCCGGATATATGTATTGGTGACTTAAGTAACTATATTTGTGACAAGAGTATGGTTCCGTCTATTAAGCGGCCCCTACGTGTGCTTAACTGTCATAAGTTAACAGCTTGACGCTTGCACGTATATAAAAGATGAATGGTTTACACAATAATTACAAAAATCTTGATGCACTATTTAGTGTTATCCTAAAGCTCAGCGTAAACGTGACCGCTATTGACGAAATAATGCGTCCCTAGTTTACAGTTTTGCATATATTGATATAAAATTTTGCTCTCTATCGTATTATCGTTACCTTCATAGTGCCAAGAATACGGGAAGAAGTTCCGTCTCCGTGAATTCTCTCAAAAGATTTCCTAAAAGCGCTCATATATTTATTACTTTCCCCTTTTTAAAAATCTCAGTCAACCTGAGCTAACATTTAAATCTTAACTGGTACTCACAGATAACTATGAAGATTGGCATTGTTTTAAGAAATCAGCAGACCTCGATATGTGTCTATTGGTTGAACACATTTTTAATTGTGAGATATTCTCATGAGACAACGAGAAATGAGAAACATTCTTTTCGTGTAGGGTAACTATTGGTTAGTTAGTTCTTAGAATTTTTAATATAAAAACTTTTCTTCTTAAAAATCAATTTTAACCACGAGAATTAAATCCAAAACCAGGTAAAGATATCAAAGAAAATACATTTCATCAAAATCATCAATTTATCCGCAATGTATAATCAGTTTGTATTAAAGGTACCATTGAAGGTTCGCTAAACAAATCTGGGCACCCCTACGGCAGAAATAGGTGGCGTGGCACTTGATCATTCACTTGAAGAACAGATTCGAATACGACCGGAATTAAAATTGTCAACAGATATGATCAAGAATAAAAAGCAAAATATCGCAATGGAGACGCTAGATAAATGTCACAAGAGATTATAACTGTCACATACAGCAAAAGTATCTTTTTATTTTTCCAAATTAACAAAGGGTATTGGAACCTGTGTGTCGATCTTGATTTGTATACAAGCGAACCAGCAACGAATAGAGTTGCGGATCTTACTATCACACAAATTGTAAACGTGAAACACGTTTTATCAACTGAACACAACCGGCCGGATCGTGTGTACGCATCACCATGGCTTGCTTCAGTCCATCACCAAACGGAAAGGCATGGTGACATCGACTCAGCATTTGAAGCTGAGTAATAATATAGATAACCTATAAGATAACCGAAGCTTACTTAGCAACATGGATGCTGTTAGTTCTTCTTCTCTTTCTTTTTGTCTTACTCTCTTTAAACATTTTTTTCGTTAAGAAAACAAAACTAAAGTTTTGACAATGTCGACCGTTCTGATAAGCCATTCTCTGGATGACCAGCCCAAACTCTTTTTTGATAACATTAGAAATTTCGAAAAAGCTTGATTTAGCTGAACAAACCACTTTGGACCATACCCGGACATTAAGAATTTGTTTTATTCCAAAGCGAACAGAACTTTCCGGTTGGCCTTTTATATCTACATGGAGGCAAGAGGTACAAATTTGTTTCCTTCTCATACATCTAATAATAAAGAAAATGATTTTTAACAATTGCTAAGACAAATTCTTTTGACAGAAATAATTAAAAAGGGAGGAAGTTTATTCTCTTCTCTCCATTCCTCTTCTTATTATTACGACAAATATTATTTTCGAAGAAAAACATTCACTGTTTAGTTATAATTTTTAGAGTGATTCTAGCGGAGATGAAAATAACCCTTATTAGTTTCCATAGTCGATTCTTTTCTCTCTTGTTTCCATTTCAAAAATGTCTCTAACTAATGCTTAACTATACACGCACACCCAAGCTAAAAATAATTGAAAAGTTTAATATCTGCACACAGACTAGCTGGTCGTCGAATGACGCTCATTGCTGAAGAACTCTGCCGGAAAAGCATGTGTATGCTTTCCTGTGATAAACCTTAAACTATACCGATTGTATGACACACTGGCAAAATGTTCAATAACTGGTCCTGTTCTACCCAAATTCCCTTACTATACCAAAATACTAACAGATTTTCGTCGAGACATAGTAAAAAAAGAAGAAGGCTATTTTTTATGTAAGCATCAAAGCAAGTCCTCACAAGGCGAGCTCTCTTGAAAATGATCCAATCCAAGCTGTTTACCGTCGCGTTCGTCTTTCGCAAATATCTCGAGGTAGGTATCTGTAGGTTGAACAGAAAATTGCATTGATTGGATAAGACGGATAGACATCGTTGAACCGATTGAGAAAATATTCACAATTGGTTGGTATGATAGCAAATGTTTTCAGCTTAAGTTCTTTTGGATGTTGTATGTACTCACACTAATTTAATTTGCTCTCACCACCACTAGTGGAGCATGTAAAAACCATGGTAAGTGCACTTCGGGAAGATCACATATCTGATGTAATATACCAATACTGCGTAGATTTGACATAGCCACAGTATGAATCCGTACAGCGTTATACTAGCAAAGTTCCCTTTTACACAGATTCCGTTAAATTAATGCACGCTATCAGTATTTTTAAATTACACGCGCTCATCGCCAATTAATCTTAAGTGGTAGTTTATTTTAATTTAATGTTAAACGAAGATCTTATTTGGTTCTTATTTTTTAGTACTTGAATGTATTTTTTTCAAGGTTGTCTTTGCCGGCAGCAAAGAATATGAAGAAGAAGAATGTGCATATGCGAATGCATGAGGTTTTCTTACTTCGTTTTCTTTTTGATCCCGGCTGCTAATATAATTGTACTGTGTAGACAAAGTTAATTAGAAAACTTGTCTCTCCCTCGTGCACATACATTGTGCATGCGCTGCAATACAATAAAATTTAAAGTGAAAATTGTTGAATAATTAAAATTCCACATACGTCTTGTCATTGCATACTTGCCATTTATCTATTTCCTTTTCTCTCTTTATATCTCCCTCTCTCTGTCTCTATGCCTGTCGTAGAACGTTTGTAGAGTTTGAAATAGTTTATGGAGAGAGAGAATGAACGCACATTCCGCACTTACACATACAAAGCGATGAACTTTCTTAAATTGAAATGTTTAAGAAAGCGTTGGTTTATATCGTTGAATATTCTCTTGGGCACGCACATATATAAACTCATATACTATGTATATATATATACATATATATTTACATAGAGATCCCAGGCCAGACAATGTATCGTGTTTGTGCATTTTGAGTTTTACTTTTTCATATGTTTCCCTCTATCTGTTTGCGCTTGTTAGTTAGTTAAAGTTTGTTTATTTGCTTGCTTTTTGTCTTTTCTTTGTTATTTTCTGCTTTTGTTTTTATTTATTTATTTGTTTTTTTTTTTTTTAATATTTTTTTCTTACTTTTTACTTTATTTAAAATTTAATATAATTTTCTTTTTAACCGAAAACTCTTTACTTTTGTTTAATGTGGTGTGATAAAACGGAAATAATAAGAGCTCTTAATGAGAAAAGTTTAAAATGTTTTCAAAACCAGAATGCAGCACAGCTCTGAACTGGCACTCCTTCCCAAAAAAAAAAAAAAATAGGGGGAGGTGGGGCAAAAAACAAAAAGCAAAAATGCTAACCACTCCATTTAAACAGTCAGCTATATATATATGAAAGTGAGGAGTAGTGCTGCTACCGATGCTGTATTGCTAACAACAAAGAATATGATAATGGTAACGCGTAGCAATGATGATAATAATGACGAAGGAAACCATAATATCAAGCATAACAGCATAACAGTGGATAAAGATGGAGGGAGCGCTCCGCGCGTATTCTCTTCACTTTACTGTTGATGTTTAAAAGTCATCATTGACTTGACACTTTAACGCTGCTCCAAATGTACTAACTATTAAGTTGTCTAGAAAATATTGAGCTTTAAAAGGAAGTCAACATTTTTTTCATTCATTTCATTTATAAAAGTCATACTCATATTAACGCAACTATTAATATTTTTTAATATTAATCTCAGTACTTTTTAGGAATACGTAATGTATACAGCAAATGCTAGTTTCTGGTACTGTGGTGTGATTATTTGTGCATAAGCTTCATTATTAAATTCGTACAAACATATCGTATATATATATACGTATAGCTCATCGCTCACTATTGCATTCCTAAGCATATACATATACACACATACAATCAGTCAGTCTGTCAGAGTAAACAAAAAATAAAACGGAAATGAGAAAAATACGCTTTATGTAAAATTGCTATGCGTGTGTTTGTCTCTCTGTACTGCATATACAACCAAACTGTATAGATGTTAGTATGAACGTTTGTCATAGGTTAGATTGTATTTGTTGCCGGATTTATGCTTCGCTAATTTGTACATTGAAATATTGAAATAGGAGAGAAAGCAAAGAAATCAAATTTTTGTTTTTTTTTTTTTTTTT
>CCAG010000656.1:0-82277 GCA_001077435.1 Glossina morsitans morsitans | reverse complement strand
TTTTTTTTTTTTTTTTTTTTTCACTGCTGCCATAGTAAAACGGGAAGACTTAGTTTTCATTAAAAAGAAAATTAATTTAAAAAATACTAGTTCCCAGAAATAAGGAAATTTACCAAAAAAAAAATGCTTAAACACAATTCAATAACTTAATTAGAAATGCTTACTACAAAAATGTTTCATAAGTTTTGCAAATTTTTACAAACTTCAATGCGAACTGAAGTATAAAAATATAACAGCATGCGGCAGTCAAAAGTTAACAAAGTTTACCCATTCAGATGGCATGTCTGCCTGTTCATATGCACTTTCCGTACTCTATTTTTGAAATATGCGAGAAATGCGCAACAGAAATTAATATAAAGCATCGATAGCCGCCACATTATAGGTTTTTGTCTCCATTCAAGCTTAAGCCCGATGCTGTTTGGAGATTGCATTAGGTTACACTTATTATAAATACTGAATACAACGACTTATAATCGAAATTTCCTTTAATAATGGACGACACCTTTCAAAACTTGGATGACACCAAGTCACCCAACCATAGGTTTTCCTGTCTTAGGGAAGAAGGATTATATGCTTCTAGGTGACGGGACTTCTGCTCAATTAATATCAAATATATTTACATAGGTTTTTACAGAAGAAGCCTCGTGGATGACGTGACATTATGGTAAAGACTTTCTCAATATGCGCAGCGATAGCCTACATAGGTCCAAGATGAAAAGTGCTGCTTCCTATTCTAATATGCTTTTAACAATTACCTAATATTGGTCTTTAACTTGGCCCACATGCAAAATGGATTCGTAGACTTATTCGTGTTGATTAACTTTTTTTTTTAAATAACCAATCATTCAAAGGATGTTTCCTATTCGTATATTACGGCGACGGTCAGAAAGAAATGTGGAAAGAGAAAAATATAGGGAGGTAGTCAACGCAATCTATGAGATAGTGTTCCCTCTACGACCAAGGTAGACTCTACTGGAGTTGAAATTTGAATCACTAAACATTCCATTAATTTGTTTCACCCATAAGGAATATGCTAAGTTTTTGAATATTTAATTAGTAGCAATAAAATAAGCGCGATATTTTTATGTTCTAACTAACCTTAAACACAGGCAAGCACTGAAAGGCATAACACAAATACAAACATATATAAGTCATACGTCAACAAACGGAAACAGTTTGTGTCCATGGCAACAGCAAGCATCGTAAGAGCTAGAATTCTCATTACTGATACACTTTGGTCGCATGATGTAAACACTGAATCTTTGTAGATGACTCTGATAAAAAAAAAAAAAAACAATTGTAAAGCTTTGACGATAAGTGGCGACCAGAAAAAGATCGACATTGAACTTTTTAAGTTTTCATTGAATTCGAATTGAACATTCCCTAAAAGCCATGCGAAAACGCATATATACTGACGCTCTAAAATCTTGAGCCTGTTTTTAATTTGCATTCAGAACCAACATCGGAAGGTTAGACGGAGCGCTTTCAATGCGCTTCGTTCCTCGTTGTTCGGAACGACAACATTCGAATCCAAACAACTTTCGTATAAAAACTATGGGATTTATAAGATATTTTTCTATGAACGAGAAGAAATATACCCCTCCAATATTGCTCGAACATACTGCAAAACAAGTCCCACTGTTCCAGATATATTCGCCACACTTTCGACAGGAAGAGAACAATCAGGCTCGGTAAGATCTGCGCATAAGAATCATGCCGTTGAGCTCAGATTATGGAATCGGTTAGATTGCTAGCTCTTGTACGGTCAACTCAACTTCGTTTCTCCCTTTTATTTTGAGGTTGCGCCATTTGTACCGATTTCGTTCGAAAAGTTAACATGTCATAATCTCTCACGTAATCAAAGTAGTACCCGCCTTAGTAGCGTGCCAAAAACTTTCTTTTCAAAACACACCTTCGTCAAGAGCGATCGACTTGAGTACGTTTTAAAAAAAATTGGATTTCATGTCTTCTGAAGTTAAGTTTCGTGTAAGACTCCTTGTAGTGACGAAAATACAGTACTTACAGAAACGAATGGTACCGAACTCTCGAACCGATTGACCAATTACCTCGGGCGCAACCTGAATAATGGCGAATAATTTCTGTGTGTCCCCGATATGTAATTTCACTAATCCGTTCGAGATACCGTACAACCAAAAGTCAAACTATGGAAAGCGGCGTTCGGTAAAAGAAAACAATACAAAATTATTAACCATAAAAAAAGTATCCTAACTATATTTAAAAATTAACCCGTATATGTAAAAGTTTAGAAATACCTGCGTTTTGTTTATCCGCCACTAACCCAAATATATATATTAACCTTTTAAATGGAACTAGACCTTGATAATCTTGTCTGTATTCGGAGGTTCACTTTAGTCTCGTATAACTGTTGACTAAACTTCATCCCAATTAGACACGTTACACATCTACATTTAACAAAATCTTAACAACTTCCGTATATATAGAATACATTTAAGTTATTGTCTTAAGTGCAGCAGTCTTCTTATACTTATACTAAACATCAGTGCTCTAAAGAACGAAGTTTAAAATTATTCCTTCAATAGCTGATTTCAAATTGTTCTCCTTTCCAACGATTCTTTTTATCTTCAATTTAATGCATTTTTATTTTTTATTTTTTATTTTTTTTGCTGTTCTTGCTCGTACTACACACGAACGCAGTATTAAAGCAATTTGGTCATTATCGTTGTCTTGACAAAAGAAAGATTTTACTCAGTGCAGATGATAGCGATAGTAATAGTTCTAGTAGTAAGCAGTATTGATGGTGGTGGTCATGGTGATATTGGTGACGGTGGCAATGATGATGCTGCGGGTTTAATTCAGAGCAGAGAAACCCAATTAAAATTGTTTTCCTTTAGTTAAAGTTGTGTTGAGACACTTAGCGTGGTCAGCATATTACTTCAAAAGACCAAATAAATTCTTTCAAATGCACCCGCACATCCACACACGCACAAATGTAAACGCAAACAAGTTCTTAGACAGGCATTGGCTTAGCGCAACCGTTCTCGTTCGTGGTCAACATTGGGACAATGCAAGCTGTTGCCAAAATGCAGTTTCATACTATTTTATATACCATTTATAACAATTTACTCAAACTGACACAATATATACAAATGGATACACATATGTATATTTGTATGTGTACATGTATGTGAACGTACGTATAAAACCCATTTCATATGCTTTCAGTGGCTATTTAGAGTAGAGACACAGTAGAGTGTGTGCGTATAAGTTCGTTGTTGATATTCTCTGGTATTTAATTAAACACAAGTGTTTTTGTTTAACTTTATGGCAATTTTCTCTCTCCCTCCCAAAAAAAAAAAATACAGTAGTTTTTATGCCCCCTACTAGATTATAGAAAGCATCGTAATGCTATCGTTTCGTCTAATACCATCCAGAAATTTGATTCGGAAGCCATGAGATTATGCGACAGAATAACTAGGAGGCGAGCTCTTAGAGCACATTTATCCTTCTAAGAATCTTGCTAAGTATTTTATAAAAGAAAAGATTAAAAAAATTTCTTACTTTCTAGAATAGTGGTAACTGCCGTACTCTCCCACTCCTAGTGGTGGTTATTTGCATTAGTGAAGAAAATATCTTAAGTTTTCTAGAAGCTCTCTTTTGATTATAAATCAGAACGATGGAAATATTTTGTATAAGAATAACCACTAACTTACCTACAATAACAAAAATATATATATATATAAAATCGACTTCCGAGCTTCTCCCTCAGGACGAGTACTTTCTTATTTATTTATTTATTTATTTGTAACAAGTGAAGTCCTTCTCATAACATGTGGTGAAAGTTGTGCACAACACAACGCATACTCGCACACCCACGCATATATACATATATGTATATTCATTTGTTTGTTTTTTTTTTTTTTTGTATACATACGAATATGTGAGCTCTTGCATTAGTGAATGGAAAGATTACATTTTTTCTATAAAATAGGTTGAGAAGAAGTAGAATCTTATTAGAGCACATTTTGAGTTGTTTATTAGCTAAGATAAGGAGATGTTTGTTGAAGAATGCTGCACTTATACTTTCTCCGTTATTCTGTCTTGTCATTTAATTAACGTTGCAGTTGAAAAATTATTAAATATTTTAGGAATTTTCCGCAAAGTTTCCCATTAAATTTTTAATGCAGACAAAATCAATATACTGTACTTTTTATTCTCCCCACCACTCGTTGGGTAGGGTATATTAAACTTGTGCGGACATACGTAACACCAAGAAGGACTTTAGATTGGCTCACTTTTTATATAGCGATCGATTCACAAAATGATTGTTCTAAGTTTGTCTCTCCGTCTGTCTCTCCGTCTGGTGTCTGTCGATCTGTTTTGGTGTTCAAGCAACAGTTTGCAATTTTGATATATTTTAATGAAATTTGATACGCGGACCTGTTTGGTTTGGCGTAGGAAATGGTTCGCATCGATCCACATTTTCGACGACTCCCCATATAACAAAGAAATTTGCAATTTTCAAAATTTTTCTACAACTCGCTGAGTAATAATATTTCGACATTCTAAATTGATATGAAAACTTTGCTCCTAAGCTTACTTAATCTTTATACTGTAAAAATGTCTAAATTCGATTTGTGGTGGAATTGAGTTCATAATAGAAAACTGATATAGAAATCAACCTTACCGAATTTGGACCATGTAGATTTATTTTTGGGATGCCACCGCGTATAAGGATTCGCAGGAAGTGTAAATTCCAACATTTCAAAAGGGCGGAGTTAGAGTTTTGTTCATGATGGAAACTAAGCGAACCACATGGATCCATTTCTTGAACCCCGCTCCACATAAGATTTCTCATGAATAGTAAACTCTTTAGGAAATACTTTAATTTTTAATATTTCATTATAAAAATTGGTCCGTAGTAGCAATTTAGCAAAAAAATTAACCGTAAGGAATTCGGACCACATTGGTTTTTTTTTAGACCCTAACGTATATAGAGGCTATCATAAAAAACAAGCTCTTGGATGGAGAGAAAGCTTAATTTTTAATTTTTATGGCGTAAAGTGAGAAGTAATAGAATTTTTGGGAAGTATTTGCTAATTTTGAATCACGCTATGTGGTGTTTCGGTTGTCTCCCAATATGCATAGAAGCAATGAGCGATTTTAACTGAATAGCTGTACGAAGGAGAAGTCGCGTAGTGTGTTTAAGTGTCGTCCTTGCCCGCCTGTAGTATTCTTACTTCCTAGTAAATTAGAATAGAAATTTTTTTCATTTCCTATTTGTTGATATTTTCAGATTCCGAATTAGATATTGAATATGTTAAAGTTTTTCACTAGAGTTTTGTGTAGCAGCCAATAGCATAGCTTGACAACATAACAATTGTAAAAGCCAGATGAAGACTATAAATATTTAATAAATGCTTCACTAATTAATTCATAATCTACGTATTCTACGTATATAAAATCTGAGTATATTAATACTACAGACATATTCTGGCCACGGAATACACAAAGAAAATACTTGTAACTTGTGATGTCTTAATTCGTTTTTTTTTTTGAATGAAAATGAAATGAGCGCGGAGCCAATAGCCTAATATGCAGCCCAGTTAAATGGAAAAAATGGCGAACGGATGCAATTTTAAAGTGCAGGCTTAAAAATAAACATAACCCAAGAAACCTTTGAATGTGAATTAGCGCTAAATTGAATTAAAAACGTGCCACCATAGGCTTGAAAAGCAGGGAGAAGCTATATATATATATATTAAATCTTATACGAAATAAATTATGTTGATCAGTAATTCATGGGAATTCGGACCTCGCAAGAAAAAATTCCTATTGTTGAGAAAACCGCATCTATCAAACAATGTTTCGATAATGAACTGAAATTGAGTTCAAAAAGATATGAATCGAATTTGAATTGAAATTAATAAACAGATTTGGATCGAAAGTGATTCATTTTGAATTTAAAAATAATTGAATTCAATTTGAATTCAAAATGAGTTTAAGCGGATATAAAATTGAATTGAATTTGAAACTGAATAGAACTGAATTGATTTGAAATACAATGGGACTGAAATTGGGCTGAAATTGAAATGAAAACTACAATGAAACGAATATGAACGAAATTCATGCATATTTTTATTAAAGAAGAATTTGCATTTGCCATGGAAAAGCATCAACCGAATCACTCTTCTTTAATAGTCCGATTTTCTGATTTGTTTCAGCCATGTCCGCGCACTCGGCCATTGGCTCTTACTGTAAGAAATTATATGAAAATCCTGTAAGTAAAACCTGCCATTCGGTTCCTGAGCGATAACCGATTACACCATTTCGTCTGAAGAAATGAACGCAATCCTTAACCTATCTTCTTCATAAAATGTTAAAAATTACATTTTACTTTATTCGCATATAAAGACTTCTATATTAACCACGATAGCTATTAGCTGATTGCGAATTATTCTATCACTTAATATGTAAATCTTACGCTATATGTACTTTAAACTGAAATTAAGATTACGAAAAAACAAACCGCAAATTAAAAATGAATAAATAAACAAACAACACCTAAAAGGGACAAAAGAGAAAAATCCAAAAGAAGGACGAAAGCTTGTACACATATTTGAAAATTAATGATTTCGAAATAGCCATTATTTGATTGTATTCCAGATATCGATTCCGGATATCAGATGTAAATAATCAATGCTATTAAACGTATTGGAAAGCACGCGAAACCGCTTTTGAATAGACTCAATTGAGTCAATATACTATTGATAGGAGGCCAAAGTATTTGGAAACATTCAAGAACGATTCTGATCAGACTCACGAATAATCTTTTCGCTGCATAAGTATGGTCGAACTCCTTCGATCATCGCTTAATGAAGCACAGCAGACTTAGAGCTTTGTTAACTATAGGTTCCAGTGAAGAGACTTCTTCCATTTCAACATTATTGATATGATGCAATGTGGAGAGCGGAGATATCCTGGAGAAAGTCAATTTTTATATTTAACCAAGCTTAATTACATGAAGTTTACTTTGTATCAATTCTACAGGATTAAAAAAATTAGCACAATTCAACAATATGACCTTTGGCATGCTGGACAACCATAAACGGTGGTCATAAATGCCCGTCTTGACGAACTCCTGGGAATACAAAGTTGTCATTTGAGAGATATTATTTGTCAAGAACCTTTCGTATTTTCTTTTTCAAACATGATGTTATTCACTTAAGAAAGCGATGGGGAAAATTAATTTTCCGTAATAACATTTTATGAGTTTGTGTATCAAAGGTCTGCAACTTGTAAGTTAGGAATGTGTGTGTGGTAGGCGGTTCAAAAAACATTTCCGTCTGAATTAAATCTTCCGCATTTAGCCAAAATCGGACATTTAGCTAACTTTTCGAAGATATATTAAAATGGTGAAAATGTGTTTCACATAACAAATTTGAGAGTAAGAGCAAGATTGGTCCGATTCAATCTGTTTTCAATATCATTCGTCCTTTGGCCAAAGCGTGGCAGTGAAGAAAATCTTTATCAACGTTTTTTGACTTAAAGATTAAGAATGAATAGGCATGAACGTACACCAGACATACAGACGGACAGATCTGCTTAAAATGCAAAAAATGGAACCAAATCGATTGGTATATTGGATGGTTCCATTTCAAGTTATCCTTAGTGCTACATACACTTATCCAAACATTGTACCTCTTTACCACAAGCAACGTACAGTTCGTTCATTTTAAACAAAGAAGAAGAAAGTCTTTCCTACTACTTAGTTGTATATTTAAATGACAATTTTGATCTTTATAAAAATTCTTTTTTATAAAAAATTAGGTAATTTATTAATATTATTAATATTATTATTATTATTATTATTATTATTATTATAAATTTAGCCACAGAATAAATTCCAAGACTAATGTCTTAGAGCACTAGCATCTAAGGCTTTCGGCTTTTATTTTTATTAATATTGTTATTATTATTATTATAAAAACTCTACCGCATTTGAGATTTGAATCCACGACCATTGAATTGCTGGTCGAGACTCTTGCCTACTCGGCCACTCAGGCGGAGTTATTAATATTAATTTTGTAATGAATAAACGAAATGAATGAATTAATTTTATTTCAATTTTTTTAAAATTATTTATCAACAAATTTTCCACTAATTTGATTTAAATTAGATATAATTTTATTTTTCTCTTCAATTATTCAATATTATATTTCAATTTATTTAGACAATTGTTCGAACTCAATTCCAATTCAATATAAAAGTGCTTAAGTTAAGTTCAAAAGAGACAATGATTACGTTGGGCATAGGTAGAATTGTGGGCACTTAACAGCTATGGTGTAATATTTCTGAATTTATTTATACGATGCCGCTTAACTATGTGCGCCATTTTGTTTGAATACGAAACAATCGACATAACAGCGCAAGCTTACGCGCTTAGAGGTTATATGGTAGCATAAATAACATCAAATAGATTGTATAGATTACACAAACAATACGCAAATTTTATTGATGATTGTGTGGACTATTCAGTTTTGGTTGAATCTCACTTAACCTTACCGTACCTTAAGCCGAAACGTTTTGACAGGTAAACGCTAAACGAATCATGTTACTAATAAGTAGGGAAATGCAATATGCACGCTATGGTGAAAATGATTTCAGCCAAAATGAGCCAACTGTCGTTAGGACGGCGCATATAGCCATTGCAGGTTCCGCAATTTTTGCAGTTATTGAAGTGCTAACAGCGCAGATATGTAACCTTCTGATTCACTCGTATTCTGTATAACATCAGAAGAGATTCAGTTTCATGACAAAAGCCCACCCTACAATTTGAAAGCTTTTTAAATCCATGCAATTGGTGGACTTAAACTTTGGTGTTTTATTGGTTTCATTATAACGAGAAAGAGAAAGTCAAATCAAACCCAAAGACAACATCTTCATATAAAACTGTGACATAAACTCCAAAATGTTTGATAATGTGATCACACTGTCCAGTAATGAATATAAGAAAACAAAACCCTTTTATTTTTAGAAAATTGTTTATATACAACATTGAAATAAAATACTCCGTCAATGCTATAGAAGATCAATTGGTCAAGCTTCGTTGATTGCAATATTTTAACTAGTTTTTTTAAATTGGCTTTGCTGGAATTCGATAAAGCAAGTATTTTGTAGACTTTTATAACGATTTGATTTAAATTGAAGGGCCAAACAAAAAAACAAGGGAAAAATGCAAAAAATGTGTCCGTTTGTAGTTTTAAAGCGCGTTTGCATATCTTTGCATATATGCATTCCACCCTTCCCCATACCCACCCCTCCATGTAAATTCAAATATAATATAAATGAATTAAAACTTTACAGACAAAACTGTCTCGCGTCTAATGCATAAACTTTGTCATTTATAAACGCATACGTACGTGTATGCTCAACGATATAAAATTGATACGAACACATGTTAACACAATCAATGGATATTTATGTCATTTTGTATTTGCAGCTAACCTCGGAAGATATATTAAGAATGTTACTCATTACGATTATCTCTTAGATTGATAACCAATCTTATTATGGGTTTCAAGTGTAACTGATTGCGCTCATTCGTTATATATACATGACGATTATATAATTCTCTTGACATATGAAATTTTGTTTTCAAAATGGAAAAGATTAGCTTGTGGAGTAAAAAACGAAGAAATCTACTTTTAAAAGCCTTTGAAACCTCGAACTAGCGTTACTTTATCACTAAGCACCCAATAAATTCCAAAAAAATATGCACACGACTTCTGTGTTATATACTTATCTAATATTTCATAAGTTGTCTAATAAGCATACAGCTTCTTGGTGTCATAATGCAGAAGTATTTCTTTATTTTCTGGGGTCGAACTATATCAAATTATTTCGATTGGTTTCCCTTGGAACCGACTTGCTTTTCCATTTAAACGTGCAGTACGTCTTTGGCGCCGGCGTACGAGTTGCCCTTGAAAGAATAATAATCATATTCAAGCACTTCTGCAGACTTTGCAGCGAATGATAATTTAATCACTTTAAGTCCGTGCCACTTAAGCTCGTTGAGTTTCAGTTTAGATTATTTGTCATTGTAGCATTGTTCCGAAAGATTTATTTAAATGAAATGGAGTGGAGAAGCAAATGATTGCAAAACAGCCATAGAAACGAAAAATTTTAATTCGTCGAAAAAATCCTATGAAACTCTCAAACTCTCGTCAGATCAACTTAAAATTTGCATTTTTTTTGACGGAAAATTGAACAGTCGGAAGATATAAAGTCAAAAATGTGCCTCTTACTTTGACCTTAACACATTCAACACATCAAACTGATACAAATAAAGTCCTGTACATTGGAGGATAGAGGGTAATCTCTGCCATCCATATCGCGAGTAACTCTCTTAATTGTTATTATGTCTTTAAGCGCACTGATTGAGACGAAGCAAAGAAAATGGTGCTCAGTTTCTTGTGATGTTCCGAAAAGTATTAAGCAAAAAATTGTTTTTAAAGATTGGTGAGTACACGGGCCCTCTATACCTTAAATTAATTATCAGCTGATGTATCCTTATTAATAGATCTTTATTTAAAGGCTGGGTATCCAAGGTTCAGCCAAACTTTTGTTTTTTGTGCTCTATGAGGAGAATTATATATATATATATATATATATATATATATATATATATATATATATATATGCACACAAGAATAAATGCATGCATAAATGCGTTTGCATGAAAACAGATATTCTCCATACTTGCATGTGTGGCATAAATATTTGATACAATTTTTATAAAATAGTTTTTTGATTTCCTTTTTTCATACTATTTCTGTGTTTTATTTTATTGTTTTTAGTATTTTCTAGTAAAGTAATTTTTAAAAAAAAAATAAACGCTTATGTCCGTTTGCCTGTCTGTCGTTTTGCCGTTCTGTGAAATTGTTTGTCAGCATTTTGTAAAAAACAAAATATATCTACATATATATTTTCTATTCTAAATGACAAGAAATAGGAGAATGTTCTCCATGTCTATGCATTAGTAGTGACTAATGCATGCATACATGCATATGCATATGTTCACACATGCAGATGCATATTCATATTATATGCGAGCCATCAAATATGATTTTCTACTCGATGGCAAATAAAATTGACTTAAATTTTTAGAAATTCATTTAAAACTCCGACACATGCTTGCATATGCATATATGCCAAGTGTTGTTCTTATTTTCTTTTATTTTTTTATATATATATATATATATACACTTTTGGTTTTTTGCATGTTTATTCCACGCACAAAAATTGAGAAAGCGAATGAAAATTTTTATATTGCTTTGAAAGTCCTGCAACTTAAAGTTCGCGAAAATTATGATTGAAAGTAAATATCAAAAAATATATAAATTTGGAATTCCTGTAACACCCATCAAAGATCCCCACAGAGTACAATCATTACAGATCAATAGGGTGATATTTTGAAATTAGGTAAACTAATAATGCATAAACAATGCACGTAATTGCTCATGAATATGTTGCTTTTACAATTAGCAAAATATGAGTACACACATATATTAGGGGTACAAATAAATTCGCTATGTTGAATTTGGTTGCTTTATAAAACATAACGAATGCATTCAGTCTTTCTGTCATTTTAGGTATAAATAACTGTCACGTTGACGTCTATACGATATAAGTTTTACTCGTTTACAAGCTGCCCTTCGGTGCGTATGAAGTTGTAAAGTGGTGAGTGTCAACAAGCAGCGTTAATGCCAGTGCATTTTATTCTGTTTTACATTGGCAAAAAATGCAGCTGAAGTTATTGACGTTATTAAGTTTGGATGAAAATAGAGTCACTTATGAGGCATTTAGAAAGTGGTAATCGAAAAACGATGCAGAAAATTTCCGTTATAAATAAAATCAATGATCTAAACCTATCCCAAAAAAAGTGATTGAAAGTTTACTAGGCGCTAATTAACTTAGAATGTGAAAGATGCAAAAGAAAGGAAAATGAGTTCTTCATAGGCTAACCGAAAAGAACAAAACTTTTAGGGATGACATCTGCTTGCATTTGTTAAGTCGCTGTAAATGGAATGATTATTTTCATCAAATTTTTAGGGATGGTCAATGACTCATCATTTATGACAATCGTAAGCGAAGAAAAGTATGCGATGATCCAAGAACAAGCATGCGTTGATCCAAGAACCATCGATAGTTCGTGCAAATTCGAATGTTCGCCCCCAGATAATGCTAATATGCTTTCGATGGGATGAAAAGGAATAATCTACTACAAATTTCTAAAGCTTAGTAAAACTGAATGACGCACTTGAAGAAAGCAGACCATTTTCCAACAAAGGTGACTTTCAGGAGAGAATCCGCCCGGAGGCAAAAAAACACAAACAAGGCATAGATCATCGAATTGGTCTGCAAATCCCATAAGCGAGATTATTTTCCAGACCTTGCTCCTTCTGGTTAGCACTTATTGAGAATGATGCAGTCGTATATAACAAATCAGCGGCTCACAAAAGCTGTATTTGTGTGAACATGGCTCGATCACTATTTCGCTCCGAAACCAACTGGTTTTTGCTACGAGGCGATCCGCAAAGTACCCGATAAGTAGCAAAGAACCATAGACAATAATGGTGAACAGTTCAATCATTAATCTTTCCAACAAACAATGTTTTAAATAAAATTTGAATTGTTGTATGGTGGAAGTAGAGTCATGGCAGACGTGTCGCAGGGATCGGCTTTCGACTTCTCCTATGGAAAATCATTGCCATCGACGTCGTTGCTAAGCACATTAACCAAATAGAAACTATGGCAACGACGCTGTGGCGTACGTAAAAGCGTGGCTGAAAACAGCGGGTCTAGACTTGGCAGAACACCTAGCTTGCCTTAGACCTACCTAAGGAAGGTGAAATCCACTGTAGTTACACACATCGGTTCCGATGTACTCGAGCCCAACATGGTTCGAAGCACTGTCGGCGAAATCGAACCACAGATACCGATACACGATACAATCAAAAATGCAGGTGTAAAAGAAGGCGCGGCGTTACAAAATGGAGCAAGTAGAAGAGCGCTCGGAATAAGGCGGATATTTACAACTCATCCACAATAAACAATAACGATACTTTGAAACATTCATCAGGGCTATGAAAGACTTTTACTTAATAAATGAATTGTTAGCTGTGCTGCATTTAACTGCAACGCTGCATTCACCTAAGTGCAGTCGCAGTCGGCGTCAGCAGCGCTGTCGACCTCAGCGGCGCAGTCAGCGTCGGCCATAAAGCAATGGGGAGAGTATTGGGATAATACGGTGGTTTTCGTGCAGTCGCCGTCGCAGTCGGCGTCTGCGGCGCTGCCGACCACGGAAATGCAGTCTACGTCGATGGTGCAGTCGGCGTCGGCAACGCAGTCGCCATCAGCAGCGCATTCGACCACAGCCGCGCAGTCTACCCCAGCAGCGCATTCAAGGGGGGATTATTGGACTGATATGGTGGTTTTTGTACAAAAAAATTGAAATGCATTCAGCTAAGTGCAGCACGTTTGCATTCAGTGCTGCATTCAGTTAAGTGCAGAGAAGTCGCTAAGTGCAGAGAAATCGCTAAGTGCAGCGCTGCATTCAACTAAGTGCAGAGAGATCGATAAGTGCACGTATGCTAAATGCAGCGGTGTGTTTACCTAAGTGCAGCACGTTCGCTAAGTGCAGCACGTATGCTAAATGCAGCGCTGTGTTTAGCTAAGTGCAACACGTTCGCTAAGTGCAGCACGGTCGATAAGTGCAGTCTTGAGTTCTTTCTTTCCGTCCTGATCAATAGAGTCGGGTTGGAAGAAATAACATGACACGCTAACTACATACTTGCAACTTTACGCTAATTAAAAATCGGAACATTTTCTGGAATCTACAAAGTTTATTTATGAGTTTTACAAATGAAACGACAAAACTACGATACCTTCTTTCATGGCTGGTGGGTATAGAGCAAAATTAATGGATTATAGTCGATATAATACTAATGATGATTGCTTTTGTTGTTTAAATATCACAAAAGGATTAATTGAAAAATTATAAAAATAAACAAGCTTTGAACGAAGATAATGGAAATGAATGTAAGGAACATAAGCGAGAATAATATTTATATACCAAGTGTGGTTATCACAAAATAAACAGAATTAAGATTAATGATTGAAATTGTCAGGATTTGTAAATATCTATGTATCTATGTATGTGTAAATGGTAACGAATCTGTGTATTACGTTTGCTAATAAATATGCACACACACAAGCTCAGTCTAGACAAATTGATGGCAATGCATAAATCAACATAAATCAAAAGAAAAAATGAAATATTGACAGCTGTCCGCTTCGCATAAGAGTTTGTCGTCTCGTTTTATTTGATAGGAAAATAGAAAAATATTTCACAAATTTATAAAAATAGAAATTGATATACAAATGCACATATATACATATACAAGTATATGAATGTACGAATGTGTATATGTGTGTGTTTATGCTTTTAGTAAAATGTCAACTAATGTTTAGAAAATTTATGGAAATAAGGATATTTTATAGTTTAAAATAAATTTCTGTTTGCCCTTTTTATTTATTTATTTTTGTTATTATTACTTGTTGTCTTTCTCTTTTTGTTTTAGTTTTTGTGTTTATTTTTTTATTTATTTTTTTTTTTTTTTTGTAAATTCCAAAACTACAATTTTTAGCAAAATTGATTATGAAATAAACGTTTAAATGAAATTAGATACGTTTGTATTTATTTATGTGTATCATTTTGTTAGCATCCGTGTGTATGTTGTCGATTGTATACAATTATATTTGCGTACTTTTAATTAAACGTCATTTCAAATTATTATTATTTTATCTAATGAAAACCGAGGAATGTATTAAAATGGCATTTATAGAATGTTTATCATGGATCGCGCATATCTTCCACTTAAGCCCATCCACCCAAACAAACAGGCAACTGATTAGATTTAGCCTATTCCAATATATAGTAAAATAATAACTACAACAACAATAGCGATAATTTTATACGTCATTAGTAATGATATCAAAATTGATATATGAAAAAAGTGTTTCACAATTACGCCTTCGCAGCGCCTGAGTTAATTATAATTTTTGCACTCGTCACTAAAGAACAGAAGCGTACTAAATACGCTACTCGGATTGTAACACTCAGATATATGAATCAGAAAATCATTTGGTATTTAAATATTTTCCATAATTGCCATATTGGATCGCTCAACACGCCCAAACGGATATTGTAGATTAAAATTCAAAATTTTGCCACAAGTCCGTGTTAACCATTGCTTTTCTTATCGAAAACATGATGACTGAGCTGAAATATGTTTGCACTTCTTGCCTAATCACTTGATTGTCAACTAAAGACACCCAAGGTATAATCCAGATTATTGATTTTTTTTAGTGTAAAACCTATCCCAAGGAATTAAGCTTTTGCTAACTGAAAGCTAACTTTCAGCTACGTGATTATCACCTAGTATTTCCAATTTGGTTCCATATCTTCTTCCCTTCTTCTTTTTTACCCATCCATCCATTATTGGATATAGGTGATCACATTTTTCTTCTTCTTTTTTACATTTCATGATATTATTACGTACCTAGTTATATGGTTAACTGTAGCCCAAAAATCTTTTCGGTTCCTTATTGTGTGTATAGTTTCACTTATAACTCTCACCCATGTCCAATTTCTGTAGTTACGCAGCACGACATTTAATTCTACCCAAGCTTCTACGCCCTGCGATACCTCCTTCCACTATTAAGTGTAGGAGTTCATATTTTTCTCTACGTGCCACGTGTCCAAGACAGACGATTTTTCGTTTCTTTTTATACACTTTTATGGCTCAGAGTTCATTCTTCTCGGTACTCTTGGTTTCCAGTCTGGTCATTGTACCGATAAATTGTAGGACTAGGAACAAACACTATCGTCTCTTCTTCTTTTTTAAAAGGTAAACTGGATCAAAAAAAAGTAATAAATATTATTATTATAATTTTTTAGACTAAAGAAATAAACTCTTCAACTTAAATAAAAAAAGAAATGGAGCACCAGCAACACAGGTTATCGAATCTATTTTGAAAAAGAAACTTAAGTGTACCGGTAATATATTTTAATTGATATTGCGTTCTGTAGCTGAGCGATTCTTCTAACAAAGGAAAAGTGTAAGCAGTCAAAAATAACGTGGTTTCTTGCAAGAATTTGCATACAAAGCAGATGGGAGAAGAAGACTTCTTTAATATTCAAAGCCGAACTCTCGCTATATTTGTTGGATATAATGCTGGAGCTAGATGGGAGTTAATAGAAGAGTAGTAGTGCTGGTGATACTATTGCAGAGTTGCTTCCATAGTTTTCTCTTTAAGCTTCCTTCTGTGACATTTTGGAATAATATCCATTTAATTTATTTCAGTTGGTGTAACACAAGTTCAATTCTTAATTTAATTTTTAATTCACATTTAAATAGGCAAAGTGACATGGCTGGCGTACGTGTGATCAGAAGCAAAGAACAAACAGGAGAGACATAAAGCAAGAGTTCATTATTTTAAAGTTTTCATTGCCAGAGTCTTCACCGGGTTACCATCTAACCATATTTCACACCTTCCAATGTAAATTTGATGGTCCAGGTTTTCCATGATAACGTTCAAGTACAGAAGCAGCAGACTTCGCCACTTGATGTACTTGGTAATCTCTCACACACAACCGAGACATCCAAAGAGTTTCCATGTTGTGATGATATTCCTTAATTTGGTAATCGTGCTCCAGCTCGAAGTTGAAGGATTCTTGATACTTTTTAACACAGACAAACTACCAGCGACAATACGAGTTTTGAGTTTATTTTTATGGGCAAGGTTCATAGCTTAAAGTCTGGCTTCGGTTGTAAAGGTTGAAACTTTTTCTTGAAGTAATAAATGAAATAGTATTGTAAAGAAAATTAGGACTCTCTTAACAAAAAAACAAAAAAGGAAAAGAAATCAAAAGATATAATATAAAAAAAAATCCTCTAAATAAGTTTCTAATAAAAAATTTATTGTTTTTCCTTTTTTTTTTTAATTTTCTCAATCTTGTTCTAGTTTCTTTTCGCATCCTCCGCAAGCTTCCTTCTTGCCATCCCCCTTTCTTTTATGAGAGCACATGTTTTTTATTTACCACCAACACGATTATTTTATTTTGTAAAGCAGAAACTTGGCATCATTTCCACAGCTATGCAGCATTGATGTAATGCTGCATAGTGATAGGGAGAGAGACAGACAGAGAGAGAGAGAGAGAGAGAGGGAATTGAATTTCTATTACGAATTGTATATCGAGTGCGGCAAACACACTACTATTATGATGAGTATCGAGTATTCGGCACAATTCAAACATAGTCTACTTGTTGTTTCATATAATTTACGAACTTTCATAAAAGCTTTGTTATAAGCTAATTTAATATAATACTACGGAAAATTTATAATCGGCTTAAATCGAAATTTTTATACCTATTATTGCAAGATAAAATCAGAAATGTGTTAAATAAACTATGAGTCGAGGAGCTCGCGAAAGAAATGTTGAAGAGCGATCTTAAGCCAGCGATGTAAGCAAATTTTCATGTAAAAGCTGAGAAAAGTGAAAAATTTTTCGAAATTTTGCGAAAGCTGAGCAGACCACTAAATTGCTTAGGCTTATTTTCACAACGTAACCTAGCACAAAAGGAAACCTTTAAGACACTTCCACCTTGACGTTTGTTATGTAATTTAAAAAAAAAATACTTTACGACTAATCTGCCAAGTGTTTTGACTCGTTGCGAGCATCTGACAAATCTACTATACTCCGCATGAGAAGTACTATATTATAGACAATATATGTACGTTTAAATTTTTATTATATAAGCATGGAAAACGTTAATTAGTGGAAAACAATGCAATTTTCATGCTGTAAAGAAAAATGAAAATGAAAAACGAATATAAAAATGAAAATGAAATATGTGAAGACTGGGAAAACACTTAAATAAATATTTATAAAAATCATTACTACTCTTTTGGGGTTTAAATGCATCTATTTTACTTTGTCAAAATCTTTAATGAGTAAATTTTTGAAAAGTATAGCATTAAAGTATTTGTATGTATCACATGCATACGGCAGTAATATGCTGTGAGCTGTTAGCAACTAAGTACTTCAGCCGGCACTTTTTTCGCTCATTCTGTTGAATAACTATGGTCGACTCAATACTGTGCATGCTTGATAATGGTTACATCATATCAACTACTACTGTTGCTATTCGAATTGTGTTACTTTCGTTAATATCTAGGTAGGGAAGCTCACTAGATTTTTTTTGTAAAATCCATTTCAAAAAAACGCTAACCATTTTTAGTATATTTTGGAGCAATAATTGCTAGACAAGTGTTGTATCTACAAGAATGAATGAATTTATTAATACTGACGCAATTATACGCTTTTAGTGTTTATTTTCGTCTTTGGCTAACCACACTTTTCGCCATAAGAACTGACTTCACATACTAATTGATCGTAATGTCTTTTACTCGCATCTAGGTATCTAGTGACCTTTAAATTCCGCCGCCTATCTTTGAAGCTTTGAATAATAGCGTTTGGTACGACCGGCGAACAATTTCCCTTGAAATTCCGTTTGCTTTCCTTGGAACCATCTAATGGTTTTTGTTTCATTTGTTTCATTATATTGATGTTTAGGTTGAGAATGTTCAGCTGTGTAGGCGTCTGGCATCCAAAGGTAGCGTAAGAGTCAAAAAGACTGATTTCAAGGTATTGATGCGAATTTGAGGAAGCGAAGCATCTGGAAGAAAAATGGAAGGATTTTTACGACTTTTAATAAACAATTTTTTTTTTTTATTTTGCTATAATCATTTATTTACTGAATTTTTCGACCATTTACAATTAGTATTAAGATCTTATGTCCAAGTTAAGCCTGATGATGACTACCAAAGTAGATCACATTGCTTGAGTTAATCTATGAATTTATTAGGTGAAAAGCCGCTTCAAACGGGCATGTTTCATTGTCAAATAAATCAGAACGAACTTTGGCGTATCTCAAGTAGGCGAAAAATGAATTTGCTAAAGGGCACCTTGAGCTGATGCGCTATTTCGAGTAAATCAAAAACTTAGGTATTAAAATAAACCGAAATCCTAACAAGTAGGGGATATGCTCATGCTACATTACAAATTCACAGAAATAAGTATTATCTGGTATTAAGGATACGAAGATTGTTTCCAAATAAGATTTAAAAATATTTATTAAAAATATATTTCTTCTCGTAGGGGTCATAGTCAGTACTTCTTTCTTGCATTTCAAAAAGATGGCTGCTGCACATTTGGGAGATTAATCTGAAAGTGGGGACATAATGCTGCGAAAACTCTTGGTTGGGCCATATAGTACTTAATATTAATATAAGAAAAATATTAATATAAAAGAATAGTTGCTTCAAGGATTGAGTTTTAAAAAAAAATACGATTTCCTCAAGAAACCGAAAAATACATTAATGTCGTGATAACGTATTGTAAGCTACGTTTAACGAAGTATGTCAAATCTACGGTAAATCCACAATCTTTGTAGTCTTCTTACCTCGCCCTCCAACGTCTTTCAAATTGTTATTAACCAGCTTGTACCACCATTCAAGTTACTTGTGATGAAATGCTAAGTCTAGTCGAAAAGGAAAGGAGTAAGAAACTGAAATGAGGCGCTTCTATGCAAGCAACAAATTTTCGTTCCAAAATGGTAATAACGCTAATGAAACTAAACAAAATATAAATCGTAGTCGACATTTTGCGACAATGCGTGAAAGTATTTATATAAGAAGCCTTTACGTTACGTTTCGCCAACTGATAATGCAGCGTTGGTTGTAAAGAGGCATTTATTTATTTTTTTTTTTTTGGAAAAATAAGCAGACCAAGGTATGCTTGTTGACAAATCTGCGTCAGCTGCTACATCAAGAAAATAAGTTCAATATTTCGTTTATTTTAGTGATATCGCTTTAGGCCTTATATATAAGGCATAAATGTCATGCTTATCATTACATAACGATTGTTTCTTCTGTTCTACAAACTAAACAGTTTATTCTGCCGCATGAATTCGCACGATTGGCTACAAGCGATTTTGGTATTGACCTAGTTTCAGTTTATACTGTAGGACAGGTGTTCGTAACGGGAGAGTTTTGTTGTATGCCGACAATGTGATCGTCAATTTTTTATTCATTGGATTCTAGTGCAGAAAGGAAGTCCTTGCAAGTTGGTCTAAACGAGATAGCTAGTTGGTGTTTGGTCAATCATATGTTGCTAAATTCAAGCGATACATATTACCTACTAATTATTATATTGGTAAGTACATGTCTTGTAATGTCGCTCGTTTTAAAGATCGAACTGCTGATTTCCATTCTACACTAAAGTTTAGTCATCATTCGGAAACAACTTTTAAGAATCGTTTTTAAGATTGTGATATGGGGAGGAAGTGTAGGGAATTTGATTATCCTTACATCACTAAAGGCTCTAGTCAGGCCTAAGTTAGAGTAAACTTTGGCTGTTTGGACTCCTACTACATATGTCATTTAATAGGATTTCTGCGAGGAAACTCTAAGTTAAAAATTGGAGCCTTGTGGTATGCCCCCCGCATATGAACATAGATTAAAATTAATTTATCGTCCGGCGTTAGAAAAAAAACATGAATGCTTAGATGTTTTAGATGTTAATACGTGGCGGAATATGCTCATCTGGAATTATTGGGTTGAACTAATACGTTGCGGTGTATGCTCTTCTCGAAATATTTTTGGGAATATTTCTTTTAATGTTCCTAGTAGGTGTTCCCTCTCACCTTTTGCCCATCAAGTTATCGCAATGCCCTACTAACTATGACCTTTATAATACTTTTCGTGCGGTCTGTCAAATGTGCAAATCAACAATGACGCGATCGCGGACTTCAAATATGTATATATTAAAGTTTGTATTTTGGGTCATTGGTTATATATACTTGTGCAAATCTATAGCACTTGTTTTGATAGGTATGTCTATGCACGTTATGTGCTTTTGGATGCGTATAAATTGATGAATATTTAATAATGTCTACCATAACTAACTATATTTAAACTTTAAGTTATTACTAAACAACAGTTAATAAGACTTAGTTAATCTTTAGATTCATTTGTGGGCTGAGAATATATTTTTAGCGAATATTTTATGCGAATAAGCATCGAGTCGTTTCCCTATGTGTGTATAGAAACAATTTTATTTGGCATACAATTTTTTTAATACTAAGAAAATCGAAGCCAAAAGAAAAAGCAATTTTTGAGCGGAGTAATCCCTAATGAGTTAAATTGCTTACGTCTACATGTTACTAATCAACAAACCTTCTTAAATTTATATAACGCGCTTCTCGTAACGACTTCAAATTATTTTCGGACATTATGCTACAATCCTATTAACTTTCCCCACAATGCCGAGATAAAGTAGAGAACATTAAGTGTGTTTATCGGGTGAAGACTCGCAGCTGCATTTTATTCGCAGCTCAACTTATACCTTGGAACAACCAATTTGTCGTCAATAAAAGGTAGACTTACTTTCAGATTTTCGGACACTTTGCTATACGTTCCATTAAACAAATTTAAATGTTGTTTGTAAAGAAGAAAATTCACGATGCCTTTCAAAATGCTCTGTAATAATGAAATTTTTATTGCTCAATGTTTACTTGACTATAACTTGAATGGCGAGAAATTTATTATTCACTTTTTTTGCTGTTTTTTTTTCTGTTAACTAACTAATATTTGAATAGCCTGTGAGGCCTATTTTTGCTCATGGTCAATCTTTGCTTTGGAAATTTTGTGCACAAAAAAAGCAAAAGAAAAATAGAAAAAAAAAAAATGTTATTTTTATCGTTTGCAGCACTTGTGCTGGGTCCTTGGTTACCGTTTTATTCCCTTAAGATTCGTGCCTTTTTTTGTGGTTTGGTTTGTCATCAAATTAAATACTTGAAAACTCAATTAGTTGTATTCCATCCTCATCACTCGCTTTTGCATAGCATTCTGCATAGTTATGATTGCTTTCCCAGTTACTTTCTGTTTCTCATTCACCTTGATTGTCCTTGTATTTGAAATTAACTTTCAAGTGAAAGTTTTGTGCACAAGTTTTCTTTTCCTTTTTCTTTTTTTTGTGTGTATATTTTTAATGTTTTTTAAACGTTGCTTGGCTTCGCTCATATTCCCTTAAGTAATTTTCATAATTTAAGTTTTGTAAACGCATTCGCAATTCGCGCTCTCACGTACTTTGTGTATTTTTTAGAGAAGAGTATTCAAATAATAATCATTTTTTGTTTCTTTTTGTTGTTTTGTTTTGTATTTTTTTTTTTTTTTTTTTTTTTTTAAGTTAATTGTAATGAAAGCGTATGGCTGAACAATTTCAAAACTAATTTCACGGTCTAATTTACAATATGAGCGAAAAGTATAGCAACGAGAGAAACACTAATTGTTGTTAATAATAGAAAACAATAATAACATCAACAATAATATCAGTTAAACGGCAACAACAAAACCGTTCACAATTAGTTGTGCGGAATAATTCTAAAGTACTAGTTTACAAGTTGTAAATATAATCCTTGGACTATATATATAAATTAAAAAAGTTAACAAATTCTTCCAAAAAAAAAAACAAAATAACAAAAAAAAAACAACATCTGTAATAACTTATCTCTAAAAGTGTGGAAAAAATGAAATCCAAAATTCAGGGTAGATTCGTTGTTATTGAAGAAATACATTTTTTAAAACCGTATGGACCTGACCTTCAGTCATTTTTCTGCAGACATCCAAACATTTATGTGAAGCGCAGAGAAGAAGACTCTCTACGATCACTTTTATAATGCACTTAACTCTGTTCAGGAAATTGCAGAGCGTTCGTCGAGAAATCGACTTCTCCATTTGGATTGAGAGACATAATCGATTGCATGTTGTATGGGTAGGAAATGACCAAATTTCCTTTCGAACTGCCGGCAATAATCATTTAAATTATAAAATTCACATATCGAGGGGTTTGTGTTGCCGCTTATAATCTATATCGAATGCCGCCATCCACTTAATTACTTAAGGCTTATCATTTTTCGAAGCACACACACACAAAAAAAGCGAAAACTCGGTCTACATTTTCTATACATTTTTTCTTTTTTGAGTCTGACTAACAAGAACCACTTGAATGTGATGAAATTAAAGGACAACGTAATGAAGATTTTATCAATGGTAGGCATTCAAAACGTAATTAAAGTTATTTAAATGCTCTTACTTGCTCTTCATTGTCCAAATAGTCAGACAATTTTAATAGCAGCAATGTTTTAAATGAAAATATTTCATTGAATTGTGCGAAACACTTTCGCTTATATTTTCGTTTAATTAGTTGAAAAAATGCTTACTGTTTTCAAAAGGAAACCTGAAAAATATTTATTTATAATAAAAACATTTTAGCGAAGCATCACAACAGCAAAGCTAATGAAAACTTTATGCTTCAATGCTATTGTTTGGAATATCTGAAGAGTGCCGTTTAAGGAGGACTATCATCGAAAGGCTAAAAGGTAATACAAGTTCAGTTAATTGCTTATTTGTATCAATAATTACTTATTTTTTTTAATTCTGTTTTTAAAGTCTTCATTTTTCCTATTCTATCGATCTGCGAAATCCCCTTAAGCCGTTTAGGGAAATGTAAGAAAATTTTAGGATCTTGCGAAGGCCGTCATCGCTAACCAAAAGCGCACGGAGAGAAAAGGTCATTCGAATTACCAAAGACAGCAAAAGTGCTTGAAGGAAACACTAAGCCACCGGCAAAAATTTAAAATGTAAAACAATGGGACAAGAGATCATAGGCCGTTGCAATATATTAATGCATCGATTCACAAACGCTTAGCCTTTAGATCATTTTTGTAAACTAATGCAAAGAGCGAGATTCCGTCATATATACAGAAATTCAAGTTTACTGAGAGCGTAGGAAAGTACTGCGAAGGAACGCATAAGGTAAGCCTTAACTAACCAAACTTGGTGAAAAGTCATATGTACGTAAATATAGGACTCCGAAGCAATAGTGGAAGATTTTTCCGGTCTCAAAAATTTTACAACAGTCCGTAAGCCTGTGTGAAACCTACACTTATGTGAAGTGTGACTTCAATAAAAAAAAAACATTTCACAAGAGCCCTTAAATAGATTATCTTATGAATACTGCTGAGGTACCTCAATGTAAGGCAAATGAATCTTGTGATTAGAGCAGAGCTCTATAATAGCAATCCAGTAAAAAAGTCAACCATTTGCACTAACAAATAGCAAAACATAAAAAACCTATAGATTTAAATGCCGTCAGCGTCCACGATTTCAAAAAACTTTTTGTTCATTACCGTGTTGCTAAAGAAACTTAAATAATTAAATAAGCGCCAATAGGCCTCAAACGGTTTCATTTCCTCGAATCTTTTCCGTAAAAACCTTAATACGAGGTTACCTTGTTTTCGAACATTTCAATATACGAATGAAAAACGAACGAAAAATACGAACTCATCTTTATTTCAGAGCACGATACCCGCATTCTTTTTGAATGCCCTTCTGATATACTCGATTTCCAGCAGCGACTGACCAGGACGCCATTATTTAGAAACTGAATTTCAGATGTACGAAAAAGTTTAATAGACTCAAGTCTCGCAGATCATTAGCAGATTATCAGATATTCAGTGCCTCAGTCGTGGAAAACCGTTTTCATATCATCAGCGGCGTCATTCTTTTCCTCATCGAAATTCTTCGTCGACAGTTTGCCCATTTTCTGGTTTGATACACACGTTTGCAGCTTTCCAACGAACGCCCTATGGAGACGTTCGGGACAACTTTTGCTTATTTCTAAACTTTTTTTGTCGGGAGCCATGTTTATCACGTGTTATTCTACCTATACTTATACTAAACAAGAAGTCAACATTTGCTATAAATCGCAATTTCTTATATATAAATTTACTTAATATTTCGAAAATTTCAATGTTGCATAAGCTTTCATTATGCACTCGCTTTCCTTTCAGAAGATTCCAGCAGAAGATTCCATTTTAAGTCATCAGGCAATTTCTTTCGATTTTGACATATTCATAAAGCTTTTATCTGACGGGCACAACAACGATAAATATATCTTCCGAAGATAAGTGCAGCAACAAAGCAAAAACGTTCTCCAAGGATGAGATGGGCATAAATGGGTTCCTATACATTTTTAAATTTACATATTATATAGCCAAAGCAACGTAACGCGGATTAAGCAAAGCAAAAAAGTATACATATAATAAAAAGCTGACCGAAAGCAAGCGGTGTCGCGGTGCAAAAAATTTTAAGAAATGAACCAAACCTCCTATAGATGAAAGCGGGATCGCCTGCCTGTAGGCAGCAGGTTTAAGTATTCATTGCAAAGGCAGCAACTTGTAAAAGAATATTCGGGTGGCGGCCTAGCGAAATGGATCCAATGGGAACGTCGGGAGCAATCTCTTATTGGAAATTTTGCTTAAACAAAAATAGAAAATGTTAGTTGGATTTGTATGCAACGTGTATTTCAATCAGTGACATCTTTTGGTGAAAATGACAAATTAATGCAAAGTATCAATACACACAACGGTATAGACACTAATCGTGGAACGCTCAAAGTTGCATTTTCGAGGCTCATTGCTCTGTTGTTTGAGGCACACTAACCACTTTTAGAAGCTAATGGTGATGCCGTTCGTTGTTGCTAATTTGCCCTGAAGGTGCATATCATTTACAATAGGATAAAATGTGAAAAGTAATCGACGCAATCAGTGCCTAGGAATATCTGGAACGAAAAATGGAATATGTTACACAATTTGGAGAAAGTTTTTGCGGCAATCAATCGCTAGATTTAGCAGCAGGATGGAACATATTTTCTTATAATTGGCGTTCAGGTATAAAGAATTTTAAAATGAACTTCCCACCATCCAGCAAATTCAGATGTTAACCACATGTTCAACGCTCTCTGCTCAGTAACCTCGAGGGCTTTTCCGCTTTGATCGCGCTTTATAAACCCGCCAATTGCCGGTAGGAAGCCGTTGTACATCGCATCGTCAGCTGATAATAACTCAGATTGTAATCTTGATTCAAAAGCACGATTTAATTTTCGTTGGCGTCATTACAAGCGAACTGCGGTATAGTCTTTAGCGTTGTCTCCCGCTTTCCACATTACATTGTTTTTGTCACAGTGTTGTTGTACGATTTTCTCTATCAATTCTTGCCCGATAAGGAACTCGATGTGTTGTCCGATAAGGAACTCGAGGTGACCATATCTCGGAATACCTCGCTGACTGCTCTACTGATGGCCAAAGAAGATTATACAAACTTTAATTACATGGTGCATTTGTTATGGTTGGAAACTTTTAATAGTTTCTTGACGTGATATCTTTAAAGAATATTTGGAGAACAAAATTGATTGCAACTGTCAAACAGGCAACGGCGACAAGAGTATGGAGAGAGGCTCGGATTTTATTAGAGCAATCTGAAGATCGATGGATATTAAAAGATCCGATTTAAGTCAAAGTTCATTTCACTTGACTTTTTTTATTTCATTATTATTATTATTATTTATTCATTTGTTATTTAATACTTTCCTCGAGAGCAATTTGTTCATAAAGTTGTTTATTATATGCGCAAATTTTTTTGCTTTTCTTGGACAATTTATCCATTATTTATTAATAAAATAAAATTGATGTGTGTTTGAATATAAAAGAACTCGCTGTTGTTTGCTGCTGTTGCTGCCCGTTCATAACGCATGAGTGCTATTAAAAATTTTTATTCATATTCCATTTTTCAAGTGTTATTTAGTTTCCTTTTTTTTTGTTTTTTTTAAAGTTTTCTGACTTTTTTTTAAGCAAATATTCAAATTTCATAAAATGTATATAAATTCATCATAGTGTTCGTGTTAATACAAACATTAAAACAGCAACAGCAAAAGCAACAGCAACAGCAACAGCAATAGCAAATGGCAACTGCAGTAAGAGTAAGTCGAAAAAGCTTAATTGTCAGTTTGCATGTTTGCCAGAAAATGTTAAGAGTTGTTTGTTTGTTCTTGTTTATAGTGTAAGTGTAAGTGTTAGTGTTAGTGTTTTTTGGCACTTTTAATTTTTATTATTATTATTGTTTATTTTTATATATCATCATTTTTTATCTTTTATCTTTTCTACACAACAAAACATCCATAAAATATTTAAATGAAACCATTAAATAAACGCGTGCTCATCACTTTAAAAACCATCGCCATGTTGACTAAAACTATATATATATATATATATATATATTATATATAAAGAGTTTCTCTTTTTTTATTCTTATTTATATATGAGTATTAAAATATTTACGTTTAAGAGATTTATGTTAAGTTTTTATTTGAAATTTTTTATTTATTTTTGTTTTTTATATTATTTTTTTATTTCGTTTTTTTTATTACTAATGTTATTTATTTTCAACTATGCGTTTTTTCTTTTTTTTTTGGTTTTTTTTTGTTTGTTTTTCATTTTTATACTTTTCTCTCGTAGTTAGACCTTACCAAGCTTTATTAATTCAATTAAAATGGGATTTATTTGTGAATGAAAAGACACCGAGTTACTTCAATAATCTCCTAAGGGCTTTTATTTGTTTACCCACATGTCCACATCCAATGACTTATGTGATTTATTTAAGTTAGTTAAGCGTAAATTTTATAACCTCTGCTTATATAAGATTAATAAAATAATGCGAGTGTTTTATGTAAAGAGGTCAAAAAGTTAATTCCGTTTAATTGGTTGTGCTAAAAACAATGAAAATATTCAAGTTAAACATGTTTTAAAGGTAACAATTGGCAAAATTACAATAAAACTTATTTTGTTCCAGATATTTCAGTCTGAAAGAAGTTCGACAATATGAACAGTTATCCAAGATTCTGGATCTGTTCTTGGACAAACCCATTACCGGAGGTAAAAAGTGGATCCTTCACCGATACATATAGAATAAAAGCTTCACTGCGAACATGAAACATCCGCCATTTATTTGTTTTGCGATAGAAAAATTCCAGTGTACACTACCAGATACTTAAACAGGGGCCAACCATCACTGTGAATATCTATTGTAAAAAGGTTGATGGGCTGAATGCAGCCATCAAGGAAAAACGGTCAGTGATAACGAACAGAAAAAGGATGCTGTGCGCTGAAGTGATTGCAAAACCACATATTGCAATTGTCGTCTACCAAAATTTGAAAAATCTTCGATGGGAAGTTTCTGGTCGCCCAATATCTCCAACTAACTTTAGCTCCATCGGATTATTATCTATTCTGACCGGTTTTGAATGATCTGACGGGAAAAAAAACACTTCTCTCGAAGTCTCCACGGCAGTGTCTTAACATTTTGAGTCAAAGGATGTGAACTTCTACGCGAGAAGGTTCGAGAAGCTGCCGGAATGATGGCAAGGAGTGATTGTAAATAATGGAATAAAATGTAAATAAACATTATTAAAACTTATTCGACTGATAAACGTTACCCACCAATGTGATATTTATTAATTTTCTATTTTTCGCCTTACTTCGCAGTTACGTAAATTGTTCTCTGTAAACTTCCCAAGCGCGTACAATATAGGATAATTGTCATAAGCTGCTAATACTATAAACTCCTCAGTGAGTGTACGGAAATAACACCTTTAGGCTACATGTACTCTTTTCAAATTTCATCAAAAAACTTGGGAAAATTTTACTTTTGATAAATAAACTGTAGAACATTAACGATATGTGTAAGGCATAGGAAAATAATCTTTCGTGTGAAATGATTTTGAATCCAAATATATGTCTTTCAGTACAAGATTCCGAGAAGGTTATGAACTAAACTCAGTAGCCTTCAGCGTAATTCCGAATTGTTTTGGAAGCACCGTTTTCTGTGTGTTCTAAGAAGAAAAGAACAAAAATTGCAATGGAGTCCAGGTTCAAGTTTATATGCGGAAAAAATTCTCTCTGCAAAAATTGGCAAAGCGAGCAGTAACTAGTAGTGTTGACGGTTGACTTTCAAAAAATGCTTTTCACATTTAAAATATTTTAGTTTTCCAATTTCTGTTCCAAGGACATTAACAAATGTTATCCAAACAAAAGTTCATCAATCGTACTAAAGCAGATTACCAGACGTTTTAATTCATCCTTTTTGAAAGTATTGAGCTTAAAAAAAAAAAATATTCAAAATTCACTTTAAAGCAAATGCAATTCTTTTTCATTTTTATATTCTTGATAGACCTAAATTTTCTTCTTTTTTTTTTAATGCATTTGCATTCAACGCCCAAGAAAAACACAAATGCTTGATCTCAGTCATTTAACTTATCTAAACTGGGCGCTCAAGTTTTTAATGGATGCTTGCAAACCAAAACCATGAAGAAGAGAAATCCTTGAAGTACAAGTTAAGCTTAAAAACCGCACCAAAAACTCATTTGTTTCTTTAGCTGTCATTATGAACAACATTAAAACGACAATTATATGCTTTCATAAACAACGACAACACCAACGACAGCAACAAAAAAAAAGCTTAAAAGGAATACAAGAAATTCCCCCCAAAAAAAAAAAAGATAATAACCACTTTAATTGCAGTAAAAGACATTAACATAATGGCATGTAATCATGGTGGTGGGGGTGGCGACGAAACGCATGGAGAACAGTTTTCGCGACTTATATTATTCATTGGGTTAAGGGATTTATAATTTAACCATCTTCACTGAAGACATGATTTCAAAATTTTTTATTTCTTTTTATTTTTGCTTCTCCTTGTTCTTACATTTTTTTTTTTTTTTAATTTATTATATAAATTCTTTTTCTCCTCAACGCATTATTTAGATAATAATAATTTTACAGAGTTGACGCAAAATGAAGCCAATTCATATTTGTAACCTTAGGCATAATAGTCAACCAATCAACTAGTCAGGCAATCTACTCCTACTCATCGAAAAATCAACGTTGAGAATCTATGGATATATTTGAACACTTGTAGCTTCAATTTATAACTCAACACATGTCAAACCGGAACGTAAAGTAAAGTCTCCGGTAGCAACGTTTCCACAAAGCAGGAAAGGCAAGGTAGATAAAAGTCTTTAAAGTAAAGTTCTTATCAGTTGTTATTATTGTTGTTGTTGTTATTGTTGCTATTGCTGCTGTCTATGTCTATAACGAAATATTTATTGACTCCTTAAGGCAACGCAAGAAGGAAAAAAGCAAAACAGTTAAGCTTGCCACAAAGCATATGGAAGTTTTCAGGTCTAAGTAAGAATGTAGCAAAAGTAGCAGGAAAAACAAGTTACCAAAGTGACTGAAGCATATTGATGGCTTCAATTTATAAACCGTTACAGTCAATTGAACAAAAATTTTGAGCGAAAAAATTTGAAATTTAAAAAAAAAAATATCATAAAACCCAATCAAGCTTAATAAGCAATTTTCAAATTTATTTTATTTGACACTTAATTTATTTTTAAATAATAATAAGATTTTTATTCGAGGGGAGAGGGCGAGTATTAGTTTTCCAACTATTCTAGAACTAATGCTTAATAATTTTACTTCAAATATTTTATCTGTTCTCCACTAAGGTCTGATTCTAAATCAAATTGATCGTATGCGTTTCTCTCTCTAAAGCCTGTGTAAAGAACGAATTGTAAAAGACATGGGGATCAAGAGAGAAAGTTAAAAATTGAATGATTACCATAATGAAATTTGCAAGAACATCCGATACATTGACAAACAATCCTCCTGAATATCTGAAATTAATGTAATCAGTAAGTCCCATTATAATCTAAGACAACTGTCCTATTAACAGTTCCAATAGCTGCTCATTTCAAGTTTTCCTTTCCTTTCACTATCTTTGTCTACCATGCCGTTATTATTGTTTCATTATTGTAATCATTATTTTTATTTTTACTTCAATAGTTGTTAAATTGAAAGCCAGATAAATTTAACTTTCAGTTAACAGAAAATCTCTTTCACGGCATTCAGTTACAATCTAACTGGTACTTAAATTCAACTTAAAATGCTTAATACTATGAAATAAGATAACCATTGAAAAATTCATTCACAATCATCTCAGTCATAATTAGCAAAATTTATATTGTTGCAAACCAAATAATTTAACTTCTAGTTAAGAAGTCAGTTGCTAGTACACTTTTAGTTCAAATAAAGATATTGCAAAGTGGACCTAACTTAGCATGGAACTAAGCTTGAAACATGTAGCAAGTGCCTTCTTCTTGATTCACTGTTCACTATATTTGACATATCTTCTCTAAATTTCAAGAAAATGAAAAAAAGTTATATAGTCGGTGATAAGGAGGAAGCTGCTTTCCGTCAACCGCTTTCTTCGGAAGCAAACACAAGGAACCCATTTTTTATTTTAAGACACAACATTTTTAGCACTAGTTTCTGTGAGCATTGCCCAATTTTTCCTGCGTTCCTGATATCCAAGCTATCAAATTCCCTTAGTAGATGCTTGAAAAATTCTGAAATGAAATCTCTTTTGAACTAGGCTTGACAGCTTGCGTGGGCTGCTGAGGCAAGAGAAATGCTCAACATCCTAACGATGCCAAATCCGGTTCAATAAGTTACATCGTTATTTGTACTTACGTATGCGATCTACTGGTATTAGCTCGAACTTCAATGTTTTCCCAATCGTTTCTGGCTCTAACTAACGACGTTGTGACTTGCAAGTTGACTTAGATGAAGTTAGCGAAATGTGGTGACACGTGATTACGTGCAGTTGTAAGTTTTGTTGCAGAAGTTCGAATTTTTACTCGACTATATCCTTCTCAGATTTAGTATATATATATATATATATATAAATGTTTGTCAAAATCTTAACTTTTGCTATTATTTTTAAAACGACAAGCAGTGCGTGATATTACGTGGATAAATAAATACTATAATCTAAGAAAGATATCGTCGTACATATCTATATATATTTTTTTTATTCAGTCCTGAAAACGTAGAGAGGGTTTTTGTAGTTAACTTGCTAAACTTCTTGATGGAGAACTTTTTAGTTTCTTACGAAGGCACTGCAATCGAATTCGACTTTTCTGGAAAAGGATCATCCTCTCGTAAACATAAAATGACAAAAGTGTTAAAACTTGTTTTGACCATTTCTTTTGAACATGTGTCTTGTTAAAAAAATTGAAACATTTCTGCACTGGGCTGTGCAATAGTTGTACCCTTACCAAAATGAAATTGAAAAATGAGGCGAATAATTCATTTATCTTCACTATAGAATCTCAATAATTTATAGCTAAATTTAAAAGGTGCGAGCCTTTCAGCAATAACTCTTTGCGAAATGACCCCGGAGCTGATGTGTAGCTATTCGCAAACCACCAAAGTCCTGGATTTAATGCTATTTCATAAAAAATGTTTAGATGTTTGAATATTCTTCGTCAACGTAAAATTCAAAGTCGATTTAATCACTGCCCCTCTAATTGATGTTCTTGTAGGTCATATCCTCTAAGGTATACTTAAGTTATGTTCCCTTAGTTAGATTGTAACTAAGAAACAAACTGCGACGTTTGCCATAGATAGCTGAATCGACTCAAAATCTTACTTACTTTAAGGCAGACTAAGTACGAGTACATTGTCTCTGTGCAATAAATGCTTTTTAAATCGCACAAAATTAGTATTATCTTCTAATCCTAGGTAATGTACATATAATATATATATAGAAATAGAGAAATGAATGAAGAAAATTTTTCTTTCGCCTTACAACAAAGCTATAATGTTGACAATATGACACAATGGTCTGTTGGATAATTAGGTAGGCATATAACAACAATAACAACAATAATAACAACAATAATAACAACAACAACAGAAGCAGCAATGGCAACAATAAGAACGATAACAATAGCATTTTATGCACACAATGGCAAAATAACCTAAAGTCTATTGTATGCAGAGGCTTGCCAACAAGTATTTGGAAAATTTTCTCCGAAGTGTTAGTTGAAAATGACTGGCATGTTTTATTTAGTCTTTCTTTAAGCATGATGTTATACAAGATTTCTGTCATTTTTAGACAATTATTGAATATAAAGATGATTTATGCATTTTTAAAAGCAACATTTAAATAAATAAAACATGAAGCTGAAGACGTAAATACCTATTAAAAGTATAGGGAATTTAAAAATAATACATTCTGCTCTATCCTTTAGTATAAAGCATTGTACTTAAGTCATAAACTCATAACTAAGCCTATACTAGATTTTAGAGAATCACTCAAACTCATCTTTTTAATTTACTTAAGAAATTTGCCAAACTCGTTCCAATGATGCACTTTCCGTTCGATTTCGAAATGCTTAAGGGAGTTGTGGTAATAGGAGACAATAATCAATTCTCTTTACCCTTCGCGTACTTAAGAGGAAAATGTATAATTTTCTTATTTCACAATTTATTGAATAAAATTTAATGGGATGCGGATTTCAGCTTCGTTTGATAGAGTGCTTGTCCAAATTTAAGAATAAACTTAAGTTTAGTATTTTGCATTTACATATGGTTTCATGGCTATTCCCTTAAAATAATATTTAAAATAACAATTTATTGCATGAAGATTTCCATAATTTTTCTGAATACTAAAGAGAAAACAAATTGATTTTTTAAGAATGAATGGATGTCTCTTTTTTAGTCATTCATTTATTCGCTATAGTCTGAAAAATGGGATGGCAATTGCTATAAAACTTTTAAGCATTTTACAAATTAAGCAATATTTTTATGTCCATCACCGAAGGATAATTCGTTCTACCACAACGTTTGCAACGCGCAAAAGGAAGCTTGAAACACTCCACAAACTACATATATTCTTTATCAGCATCAATAACGAATCGATTTAATCATGTCCGTCTGTCCGTCTGTCCGTCTGTCCGTCTGTGCAATGCCAGGAGAATGTTGCAAGCATGGTGGCCTCCTTGCCGCAAAAATGAAACTCACGACTTTTAATTTGTAGAAACATTGGAAAACTTTGGCGCAGATTCGTACTGGTCAAATCGGTTGAAGGACACGCGACAGTACTACGTAAAGTGAGGACATCTCTGTTTCTCAAATCCACAAAAGTTTGAACACAGGAACAAGTTGCAAAAACACCCCCAAAAGTAAATAAATTGTTGGCCAGTATAAAATTCAGAATGCAGCCAACCTTGTCCGTCTATTCGTCTGTCCGTTTGAGCAATTGTGTAGTGTCTGTGGTAAACATTCTCCCGTTCGCAAAACTCAAGGTGTCGCCTACAAATTTGTTGGAGAATTTGGAAAGGAAAGGAAACTTTTCAAAAAACTCGTCTACAGCACGCCCACACGCATATATAACAAAAACTGTGACCACTTGTGCTTTCCGTGTTTTTTGCGTGCTACTCGTAAACTGCTACATGTACACCATACAAATTTCCACTTTTATTCTGAAAATAGAAAAATTATACCGTGCCAACCTAATATCATTGAGTATGAAAATTTAGTTCTTCTTCTTTTTTCCAGAATCACAGTGATCGGTGTAAAAGATTCGGTCACAACCGAATTTAATTTCTTTATTTGTTAGCTTCACAGGTGTATAAAGATAGAAGATTTATAATTTCAAGAATTGCAATATAGTTGAAAATTGTGTGTTGTTGCAAGCAAGGGAACCTGAAGTTGTGAATGAAGATTCGAGTTTTTTTAAATTTCCCGTTTAAGCGGTGATATCACCTCATGATAATTTTTTCGTGTTTCCTCATTGCCTTAAGCGTGTAAGAGTGATATAAAAAAATTGAGTTGATGAGGCGGGAGGAAGAGTGTAGTTGGAGGGGAGATTACCATTGTTCAAAAAGTGATTTTCCAAACACAATCGCAGACTCTGTTGCCTTTAATTTCAATACATGATGATGAAAGAAATGTTAAGCGCAACTCCGCCACATTCCTAGAACTGTCTAACATCAGTCGCCCAACTATCCGGCGCAGATAGCAAAGTGTAAAGATAAGTAAAAGTCTCTCGAAAATTGAAGCTCGAAACTTGGGAAGCCTTTCATTCAAAACCATCCATGATCAATCATCTTGGGATTGGAATTGGGATCCCAAAGCAAGATTGCAGTGAGCATCAAGCAGTTGCTTCAATAAATTCAAATTTGTTGTGTACTCTTTCCAATTTATCGAAATCCATAATCTAATCTTAGAATAATCCAATACTCAAAATAGTTATTAATTGTTTGAATTTTAATTGTGGCAGCTTTAAGTGCACCAGTACCAGTTTATGTCACTGTAAGCAATCAATAATGCAAAGTACATGCGACTCGGTTTTTGCAGATAACATGCGTCGCAGCACCAATATGTCTGTAAATAAGGATGAACTAGAATTTATCAATTCTGGGACGTTTTCGGAAACAAATCACCTGCTAATGCGACAAAAGAATCGACGAAGGGGGGATGAAAAGACGAAGAGGAGAAGAAGAGATAGAAAGACTGATAACATCTCCGTTAGCAAATGGAAACTTTGTAAGTCTTTTGCATCGTGTCTATCTAATCGCAATTGACGACGCACATCCAATCCTTATGATATTCAAGAAATTTTTGTTTTCGATATTCCGATGATTCCCTGATGCATTGTAAACTAGTGTTAAGTAAAGTTCTGTTGTAGATTTATGTGTTACTCCTAACATTCTTTAAACTAGTTCTGGGTAGACTTTGATTATAAAATCAGGAGAAGTTATTTACACAAAATTATTCACAGAGTTACATGAATGCTACTTCTTTTCAAAATATGAATTCTTCCCTTCGACAGTTTGAGCAAATCCTTTGCTTAAAAACTTTTAAATAAACTGACAAACGACACATTTGTTCCTGATGTTTTTATTGACGTCAATTAGCCCACGGATTTTTTTATTTTCGCTTAAGAACTTTTGTTGATCCTTTCGTTAATCGTCAGCTGCATAAGACGCCATCGTTTTACGATACCATGGAGGTGCGACGTGGTACATCTTAGTACTTTTCCCAAAAAGTATTTGGAGAAATTTCATTTTCAGCAGAGTCAGAAAATTAACTCCAAGTCGAAGAGTCTTCTTTCTATTCATTTGCAGACTTCTTTATAATAAAACATTTTAGTATTGAAATTTTTCAAAATTTCTAAACCATTCTTGGCAATATTTTCTTTGCGTCTTACTTTACTCTCTTATAATGAGTAATACGAAAAGAATCAAAAACTTATGGATAAAGTTTTACCAGAATAAACTAAGAAAGAAAGAAAGAAAGTTTTAAAGTCATTTTGTGTTTTAAGCAAACTTTTAATATGAGAAAGAATCTGGGAAAAGTGTTTTAAAAATGTTTAATATATTTGTCTTTTTCAAAACAAAAAAAACAAAAAAATTATATACATATATATAAAATAAAATAAAACAAAACAGAAATGAGTAATAAACAAATTTTTATTATTTTCTACTCGTATTATCTGATATTTTATTGACATTTAATTAGTTTATGTGGTTTCAAGGAATTTCATATAAAAAAAAAAACTTCAAAGCTCTCTAAAAAACTATTATTCCATGCGGCAGAGATATAACATTACATACTAAATATTAAACTAGATTTTGCAAACACCTAAGGATGAAATTATGGTAATTTCGTCAATGGACTGGTAACCAATCTAAACTTAATAGCGGAGATTCTTTTCTGATTTAGTCACGTCATTAAAGGAATAGTACGGTAATTAATTATATGATAAAATTAAACGAAAATCTCTTCATTCCATCAATATAATGAATGATTATCGCATCGAATATATCGCACCTACAGTGTATATATACGCGAAATGATATAGAGACTCTTCAAAAGTTCTCTCTGTGTTCCTAGTCTTGCTTATATGTTCTTACCGACTCGGTAAACATGGTAAACGGTTTGGTAATGCTTGAGACCAAGTTTGTTTTTCCAAAAACAGTTTTAATCTCGTAACTTTGATCTCTGCACCTAGAAAATGGTAGATCTGTTTACTTTAGCTGAACTGTTTCACCTGTTCACCTGTTTATGCCATGAGCATTATGTTTGGTGCATATTTCTATGCTTTCGAAATATTTGACAAACCTAATATGCCCCCTGTAGTGGGTAGAAAAATTGATTTAATTTTCTGAAAATACTCTTTGTCTCATTTTCTTCACTTACTTTTAAAAAACACAAAAAATAAAAGAAGTAACAAATTTTTAATTGGTTACATTAGGACGCATACAGGTATTGCGGTATACACCGTTTCACATTCACGTTCGACAGAGAGTGCAAGACATCAATATAAGTTAAGTAGTGAGTGGAGGTTATTTAAAATGTTTGCTTTCCCTTTTATCATTTAACCAAAGAATGAATAGAAAAAAAAAAAAAAATCATATACATTTTCGTTCATTATCATTGTAATGAGAAGAGAGGAATAATCGTGGTATTTTTTCTTCAATATTTTTTACTATATAGCATATACCGATCACATGTTCATAGAAGTCTTTGAGGAAAATTCTCTTTGTATTAAATGAAATGAAAAACCCGTTGCATTGTACATGACAAGGATAATATCAAAGTTGAGTAGTGTGCGTAGCGAAGTTAGTTCAGCCATATATATACATGCAGTCTATCTCTTAAAATCACAGCATTGGCAATTTCGAAAAGAATGAAAGAAATGTCAAATTTGTTTTTATAATTCTCGGAAGATTAAACTAAAGAACTAGTTAAGACGTAATGATATCTTGCGCATTTTTCTTTTCTTTTTTTCTGTTTTTTTGTTTTCGTTTTATCATTTTTTTAAAGTCTTAAATGATTACTTAAATATTTCAAAGATTGTCATTTACCTCCTCAGGTCTGTTTTTTTTCTTTTTTTCTACATTTGGCTATTTCCCAGTGTAGATCGCAAATACCTTTCTTTATAAGTGCAGCCAACTTGATGAGATTTATATTTTTCTTGTTGAAAAATTCTATAGTGAATGAGTTATTATTATAGTTTCAGGCTCTTATTGACAATGATAGTTAAAATATCATTTAAAATAAGTTCATCTATGTGACCAAGGTCGTCAACATTCCTTAAATCGTTCTGTGAAGGCATAACAATCACCGATTGGGCAGGTACCCATTAGACTAAGTCCGTTCCTACTTCTTTCTTTTTCTTCATTTCTTTCTGGCATTCTTTAAAAGTAAAAAGAAAAAAAATGTTGAAGTCATATTGTCCCAATGAGATGTACCTTTAAAGTGCTTCAATTCTTAATCCATTGACTTCAAATTTCCATCACGGCTTCGTTATAACAAGGCATGTAAGACATTTTAGTTAGTTTGTAGTTTTTGATTGATTTTTCCAAAAATAAATACGAAAAGCTTACCAAGTTGAAAGAAGTATCTTCTAAACCTATTTTTATAGTATCAACGTGGATGAGTCCCAGAAAAAAATAGTTCACACTTCTATTTGCTGCATTAAATCATTAAAAACTAATATAACGTTTACGTTCTTAACCAGATTTTTTGAGATTAAAATCACAAATCCGATGTGATGGGTTCGGTAAATTTGGCATCAACAGAATGCAACACAATGTTATTATGAAGCTACAGCTGTAAATTGAACTAAATAGGTTGGTGTTGACGTACATTGACAGTACGCCCGAGGAGAGGTTTTAAAAAAATGGTTTTGTTGTATGAATTGCTTGCGCCGCTTTGTCCATTTAAATAACTAACAAAATTCTTTTGAATTACCCTGACATAGGTGCGGCCATGGGTAAAAAATTTGTTCCGAAATATTCTTTTTTTTCGCAAGAAATGGCTTTCCCATTTCCCGAGACACCAATATGACTCTGTACCCAAAAAATTGTAACCCTGTCTCCAGTTGACCAGTTGACCAACAATGACCATACTTGTCAGTCGATAACAACATACTTTTAATCGTTTATTCTTCGAAAGGAGGACGAGGATAGGAGACATCTTTTTCGTGATTTGACATTTAAAAAAAAAAAAAACAACAACAAAAACAAATATGTAAAAAGCCACAATTTGCATTCTTTGCGGCATATTGATAAAACATTGAAAATTATGTCCACTGGATACCTGCCACACTCACAATTACATTCTTGGTTTAAGATATGAAGAAATCGTCCTGTAACTCTTATTGTTTGCTTTAAAATGTACACAGATTTCGTAACTATTCTTATTTTCCTTTTTTCGAAGCTGACTCTTCTTAAAGCTACTTTGCAAAATGTTCAATGATCGTAAAAGAAAAAAACATATATATATATATATATATATATATATATATGTACGTATCTAGGTGTATTTCTTTCTTTCCCTAAGCACACATGTATACATATACGTATCGTATGTCTCACTTCTATTTATCACTCAATCGCACACGCACACAAGTTCAAACACATATCCTTCACTCTTCTTTACGCTTATATTGAGACATTATTCATTATTCTTTGTTTTTAATTAATGTCAAAGCAGCTGTTGCCGTCTGTCTTTAATTTTCGTTTCTTTTCTAATGTTTTACTTTCTAACATTTTATGATTTACAACGAAGACTAACAAGTATATCCGGACGAACGCAGGCACTACGACCACTACTACTACTACTACTACTATTAGTACTACTACTACTACTACTACTACTACTTAGTGTGCAGTTATATGGATGAATGATATTTGCGGTTGTGACTCTAACTTTTGTTATAAGTCATTTTTTTTACTATTTCTCTCTCTCTCTCTCTCTCTCTCTCTTTCTTTCTTTCTCTCTCTTTCTCTCTCTCTGTCTCTCTGTATCTGTCTCTATCTCCCTCTCTAACGCACACATTTTCTACCTTTCAATATATGTGCTTTCCTTTCTGTTCCTTCTATGGTTATTCTCTGTCTGTTTGAATTTTGCAAATGAAAAATATCAAAGAAAAATAATTTCATCTTTTTTTTTTTTATTTTTTTTTATTTTTACTGCTTACTCGCTCTTGCTGCTAATAGCTGTATACAGATATGTTGTTAGAATTATTTGTTTTTTGCAGAGAAAAGAACATTTTATATAAACGGAAAACACTTGAATGTCAGGAAACAGGAAAATACAAATAAACAGTTAACTAGACCGTAAACCTTACACGCTCATACAAGTGCATGCATAGAGAAAGTAACCTTATGCTGTTCTCATTGTTATTGTTATTGTCGTCGTTCTTGTTGTTGTTGTTGTTGTAGTTATCGTTGAAAATGAGAGAAAGTTAAACATGACATGAAAATTATTTACATATAAAATTTAATTATAAATTTATTAAATACAACTGATAGAGAGAGAGAGAGAGAGAGGGAATGCCAGAGGAGAAGTAGAAATGTACGTACGTAAGCAAGTAAGTAAGTGAGTAAATCACTCGGTCACTCTGTCGTGTTGTCAGTTGGATAAAATGTTTTAATTATCCTTTTGTGTGCTGTACAAGTTATAATGTCAGTGGTCTATCTGGTCTGTCTGTTTGGTTTGTCTGCGTGTGCATGTGTGTAGCCATTATAAATCAAACACACAGCAACACAATTGAAAATCACAACATTCGAACGATATAAAATAAATACAAAATATTTCCGCTTTTTTTTTTTTTTTTTCTATGTTTTTCTATCCATTGGCAGGAGCGAACGGGTTCGCTTGTTTGGTTAATCAATTTTCCGAGGGTAACGAAACATTTACAGGCATCATCGCATATTGCCAGCGCATACGTAAGTGCGGTAATATCAAATACACGCATACAAGCGCAAAATTGCATACACAAATACACGCAAAATATTTAACACAAATTTGCGGTAAACTTTCGTTATTAAAACTTTCTACGAATACATGCTCCAATCACCGCACACACACACACGCGGAAGTACACACACATGTGCGCGCATAAACATGCACAGAGGGTTGTCATAATTTACTGCAAAATGGATGCAAATGGTTGACGATTCTTTTTTGCACCCTGTTACGTAAAGGGTTGCAAGCGTTTCACTTTGTGTGTACATATGCATATATATAAATAAATGCAATACATCATTCTCCACCGTTGTTCGCCATTGTTAGATTATTAATTAAAATGCGGTCAAATATTCTCTTGATTTGTTGTTATATTATGCACAGCACGTTATGCTTATAAGCAATTTGCACATACTTGCCAAATTGCACACACACACACGCCATCAGCTTGGCTTAAGCATATTTGTTTATGCAAAACACGCGTTTTCTTGGGTCACTCGGCTAAGTTAATGCATTTAAAATGGTCTTTATAGAGCAGTAATAAGAGAATAAATACACACACACATACACACATACATACTGGTAAGAACAAACTGTTGAATTTACAAAAGTTAACGTAGTAAAGGGACTGAAAGAAATGATTTTTGGTTGCTTTTTTACATTTAATACTGGCCGACAGGATTATGTTGCCCTTTTTCTTTTTCATTTACATTTTATTTATATAAGTGAGTAGTTATTTCAAGAAAGCAATAAACTTTTCAAAGCTCGTTTTTATTGGCTTTGTAAGGGCGTATGTCAGCTTTCAATGGCCCGCTTGAGATTAATTTTAGTCAAAGTTGTTATTTATTAAATGATTTTTATATCCATCACCCGAATGGGTTGGGGTTATATTCATTTCCTCCAAACATTTGCAAAACCAAGACAAAAGTTTCACAGGCACTATAAAGTAAACACATATTCTTGATCAGCATGAAATTATAAATCGATATAAGTATGTTTGTCCGTCCATCTAACCTTCTGTCAATATCAGATATGTTAGCGATCGCATAGCATTTATATTTTAAAAAAATTTTTTTAAACTGACAAAACCATTGAAAGGTCTTGCACGCAGGCTGATATTGAAAATATGTCAAATCGTTATGAAGACACGTCCATGCCCAAACTGAGAATAGTTCTGTTCTCTGAAGCACAAAGATTTATGTGGTAATTCACTAACCATAAACTGCAAGAGATAAAGTCTTAAACATTTCCACGGATACTTTATGGACGAGTTCATAGTACCTGTCCAAAAAGTGAGGAAAATCGATCACACTCGGCTAATATTGTAGAGTATCGAAATTTATTGTTTTTGAGTTGTTTAAGATAAAGGTAAGAAGATTCGTCTGCAGTTGAATACAATTTTTTTAAATGTTCTTTCGTACAATTGTTCATCATTTGTATTGAAGTAAACTTAAGATGAGGGTGTATTAGGTTTGTAGGATTGTAAGCAATGCCCACAAAGCTTTGAGCTAGTTTCGCCTTGTGTTACACACTTTGAATCACAGTGATTTTCTGAATCGATTTAGACATATCTTTGCGTCTATCTGCCTGTGGTAAGTGCTTTTGTATTCAAACTATAGCTTGCAAAGTTTCAAAATATTTTCCTGAAAATCGGTTCACTGATATATTAATGTTCAAGTACGAGCACCTGAAATTGGGTTGAGTCATTTCTACGATCACTCCACAAATAAAAAAACATTAAAAGTCGTTGAATAATCGATGTCGTAGGAATTAGATTTCCCGTTTTTAATATTTCTCACCTAAAATCTATGATCCCAGCATCCTGAATGAATGAATGTATAGCTTTTAAACCACACACTGCACAGTCAATCGATTTGACATATAACATTACTATGCTAACTTTGGACCACATAAATCTATTTGTCGGATTCTTTTCCATAACAGAGTTCTTATAAGAAATAAGGATTTACACTGCATGAATCTGAATATTGTACAACTGACGTAGTTGAACTTAGGCTCCGTGGTATAGGGCATTTAACACCTCTACGACTAACAAGACGACGAAATAGTTCCCGTTGATTGAGCGCACTGACATATTCACATGCATGATGTAATTGTCCCTACAGTTGAAATTCAAGCTACTCGCTCGTCGATTTCATGGGTCGCGATTGTAATCAGTAATGCGATTATGTTTGACTTTCTTAACTTCTCTTATTAGACGACTATTATTGCTCGCAAATCTAAACTGATATTCCTGAGTCGCTGATGTTGTCGTTTTTCTTCAACTTCCTTTATTGCTGACACACGCTCAGGATTTTTGTTTTTTTTTTTTTTTTAATATAACCAATCACTCATACAAATCAATCACTTAAACAAAAGTTCACTGATATTCGTGATGAGCTTTTCTGAAATTTTTACGAACTAAACATATGAAATTTTGATTTTAATCATGGTGTTCGTAGAAGGTGACAGCAATGGTTAGAAGATTGAGTTGATCTAACAATAGTTTTCTTTTAAGAAATTCCTTGCTACCTTCGACATTCGGAAAACTCCTTGGAGTCTTTGCTGTTGTTTTTCAAAAACTAAGTTAATCAATTAATATAATATCTTTAAAGCTGATCCAGAAATCATGAGAAATTTCTTTCGTTCTAAACGATAAGTAGAGAACACTTTTGTTATAAAATTATCGCATGAGCGTCAAAGCGATCATTTGATATTACGAGAAATCTATAATATTTTTCCTGAAGTATATTAACGTAAGGCTTCCCCGCACTTTACTCTGTTCCTGACTAGACCGTTCGTCCCACAGTTAAGAGTTAGCCTACTTCCCCTATTCCTTCGCATTCCTTTCCAGAATGACTACTCACGGATTCAATTATACACGGATATATCCGGATTTCCCAACTTACAACCATTCGACACGGCAGCTACCAACATAGAAAAAAGGAGATGCTATTGCAACTTTCTCTATACCTGTCTGTCGTGATCGGTATTGCCCATCAACTAGCAATCACCATGTCAGCTGGTATCGAAAACTATAATTCCTCCGGTATCTGGTCAAACGGTGCAAATAGTTCCTACACTCTGGCAATTCACCGACAATTTATCTATGTGTATATAGAGAAAGTGCATATATATAAAGGGAGTGAACATTTGTAAACGGTATAGCAGTGCATGTAAATAAAATAATTCAAAATAATTTTCACATAAGTATTATATAAAATAATTCGATGGAAAGTACAATAATAAGAAAATATAATCTATATATAAATTCATATACTTAAACTAATAAAATATAAAAAAGACTAATAAGAAAATGTAATATAATATTCACATATTCAAACTAATACAAATGTATACAAATAAATAAAATAAAATAATATAAACTAACCCAAATAAATATATATGTATTGTATATATATAAATATATATATATATATGTATGTGTATATATAAATATACGTATATAAAACGGACTAATAAGAAACTATAATATAAGGTTAATTATCGCAATAATAGGAAGAATACTATGTATAGGTAAATGATGATTGGGAACCAAGGTGGGTGACGGATACGAACCTATGACCTTGGTCTTTGCTTAACTTAGCAAAACGAGTTGTATTTATTGACGGGACATGTACGCATCATTTTCAATTATTAAACTATCTTCCAAAAACACAACTCGAAAATGAAGAATAGACCGAAAAGACAATATCATAGTCGATAAAAATTGCAAGTCGACTGTGCTTTTTAAGAAAGCAGCGTGCTATCGTGTTTTCTGGAAGATCAACAAATATATAATCAACTTGAAGTTAGTCTTCAAAAGAAAGAAAGCACAACTCATGGATTTTACTCTGTACTCTATTGATCTACGGCGCTCTAAGCAAACTCTTTCGACCAAACATTTTTTTAAGGCTTATTTATCAAATATCTGTTCTGCAAATGGAAACAGAACAAATATATAAAATGAGATTTGTAAAGTTGACCAAGCCTATAGAATACGCATAGTGAGGCTGCCTGTTGGCGGAGTGTGCTCGCCGGATGCCAGGCTCCTGCACAAGAAAAGATTTTTTGTTTTCTCATGACGTTTCGTTCGATGAACTTCCCTTACTTACTTTCTGAGTGATCAAAACACAATTCCCCTCGATTTAATTTAAAGAGAAAAAGACGCAGAGGTTGTTTAGCTTTTTTGTATTCTAAACTAAGCCTCGAGAAAGTAAATTTACACTCACTAAACTAGAAATTAATACTCGTAATCAAAGGAAGACGGTGTGATCTGTTGGCTGCCTGATATAGAAGAGAAAAAGGAAAAACGGAATTTGTAGGTCCCTCGAGTCGGATGACTGTGGATGTCACCTAATTCGTACCGCCTATAAAGTGATCTCCCCAAACACGTCATTTGTCATATCACTTTAATACAATACTTAATTTAATACTTTTTCCTCCGAGGCAAAGGACACGTGTGGTCAAAACGAGGGACAATTTTGACAACTCACAGCATATGCTTCACATGGAGCGTTTCCGTAAGAATATTAGTTGGGATGGAGATGGAAAGGTTTATGAAATATTCATTATTTCAATATTCCGTGCACTTCTTCATTTATCTGAGTAGCATACGAAATAAATATCAGGCCATGAAAAATTAAGAATTCTTATATGTATTTAATTCATGTTTCTCACATAAGCGTTTATTTATAAGCAAAAGAACACGTTTAGTATTGTCCTAGAATGCCTGTCTTAACGAAATCCTTCAGTGTTGAATATAAAAATAAATAAATGTTTTTAAAACACATTTTTTATTTTTCTAAAACCTTTCTTTCAACACTTTAACGCCACCTTATCTTAGTCTAGCCACTAAATCATATGCCTAACAACCGAGAGAGAAACAAAACAAAAACTAAGAATTATGTACAAAAATAACAAAAAATAAAAAAAAAAATCATTGTTTTTTATTTTCATTTTTTTTTTTTTGTTTTTTTTTTACTCTTACTTAGCTCAGCGGCCTGCTGAACTAGTAGCAAGACCGATAAAAAAACATAAGCGAGATGAAGGTGTGTATGTAGAGAATAAATATTTGCTCTAAAAGACATGCAAAATAAAACTAAATAAAAATAAGGACTTGGTATTGTTATAATATGTATTTGTGCTAACACGTACGTACACACGTACATGTATGCATGCAGCAAAATAGTAAAAAAAAAGTATGAGAAAGAGAGCAAAAAAACAAAGAAAGAAAGATAAGAAATCTTATATGAAAATTAATAGTCAGCGTACGCTGGAATAATGTTACCAAAGGTACTACAAAAAGCACAGAATTTATTTATACTGATTGATAATAATGGAAAGAGATTTTTTTTAAATTTATATTGTTATGTATGTGTCAATGATAATATTGAAAACTTGGAAGAATTTTTATGAAGCTTTCGCATTACAGCTGGGATGTATAGGTATCTATTATGTATTGTCCAAATGCCCTATTAAAAAATTGGACGATAGTCAGAAGGCAATTGAATAAGAAGAATTTAAGATTTAAAGTGTTTGCATCATAACAACGGGATCAGATTGTCAAAAGGTACATTGGAAGTAGTTTTCTTATAAAATATTGCTTCTCTTCTTCCAGAGTTCTCGGCATGGGAAACTAGTCGAAAAAGGTGCAGTTAATTTGCATAACACAGCAAAGTAGCACGTGTTGGCACAGCAAGGTTAGCTCAGGTTGCGTCAGTGTTTTTCTTCAGATGCATGCGATGGGAAATTTTATTTAAAATGCTTTGCCGGGATTGCATTTTAGGCAAGACTGCCTACGATTATCTAAACGGATGCTAACAATTTTATAAAATAAATTAAAGCGCCCCGAGTTCAGCGCCCGTTGACATCTACGGCGTAAAGGAGCCTCTTACAATTTTAAGGAAATTCACGAAGAATTGCCACGACTTCGCAGATGGGAACGAAAAGCTTTGGAAAAGCTTAATGTTGCTTATTCCAAATTCGCAATCTTTTAAAAGAAAGCTTATTCCAGTCTATATTCTAGGAATCTGCCAGATAAATCTCACGATGCAGATTGTTTAAACCTTAGGACCTTCTGAGTCAACAGACTTCTAAATATCGTCTAGGAAATCCAATTTTACAATATTTACATGGTACGGAGGAAATCGATACATATTTCTTTTTTTACATACACATGAAACTCAACTGAAATAAATTAACCGCCGAATTCAATTAAGTCTTAGAAGTGAATCTTATACTAATTACTATTAAAAGCTAGTATAAAATTTATAAGGAGATGTAAAGAAAGGAGAAAAAAAATAGCACACAAACAATTAAATAATAATTCATGTATAAATAAATAAGCAAAAAAAAGCATGTACACAGCTAGCACAAAGAACACACCCACAACCGACACAGATCCAAGTTGGAAGTGAACCGCTAAACCATTGCAAACATGCAAAAGTTGCAAAAGCTATACGCTGTCTGTAATGCGAAAGCATCACTAAAATTATTGCAGGTTTCGGTTTTATCTTTGAGGCAGACAGTCCTCAATATCCAGATGAAACATGCCACACTCACGACCTTCGCATGCCATTCATCTTTATCCTCCAAATGGTGGAGATTATCCAGCTCCTTGGAGGACACCTATTAATGTTTCTTACTTAGTGCGTGTGCTACGCGCTGCAGGCACCCACGCAAAACCCTAAAGACATCTGCATGGTGAAGTTATCGCAAATTAAGGCATCGAGAATTAAAGTTTTACAAAATCAAATTCTGAACTTTTAAAGGTGTGTCACGTGCTTTACGATCTACCTGGCTTTTTCAATTTTCACTTCAGCTTAAGTGAACACCATAAGCTATTTTCGGTTCATCAAAATTTTAAGACTCTGATCTCCTCTTATTTGCTAGATAGTGCCCTAATTGGAGCAAAAATCTACTTTCTTTAAAACCTACGTTTTGAAACCACGGGTCGTTTAGTGTGAACGTTGTATATGACCGTTATGTCAGTCGGTTAATCATCTTTTCTTAAACAAAAAATCAAGCATGCATTGTCCACGTCTTTTTATTCCATGACTTTGCTTTAAGAGCACAACTAAAAACAAAAAAAGAACAGTTGAAATTTCATTGCATGGCTTATGAAATTTTATTTGTAAAGAGGTTTCCAGGAAATGACCACAGAGATCAGGTTATGTTTCACCTCTTATGTCGAGGAAAATGTGAGGAGGTTCGTTAGTTCGTTGGCCAAAGGCTGACTTGATAGTAAAGATGAATAATGCAAAAACTGCTGAATACTCTTCAATTTTATTAATATTGATCACAATGGGTGTGACGTAAAGGGGACCGCGCTTCATTTGTCAGAATTATTGTAAATATCATCAAAATTAGTTAAGTTTTAAAATAATTAAGTAGCACTCCAGCCAGCATTGTAGACGGACACTGATTCGAGAGCAATAATTATTTGTACTAAGGTTCACACTTCCATGCTTCTTAACTAAAGCAAACGTTCTTATCTTAGTTTATATTATAAATAAATGTTTGTGGCTTTGTTAAGAGGATAATAAAATGAGATAAATCGAATTAAGTAAAATTGAGCAAAACTCAATGCTTTTTATTTAATATTTTGCTTTTTTTTTCCAAAAAGAAACGGATAAATTTATCAAACAAGATATATATGGATGCATAATGCACATGCTAACCTCATTATGAGTTTATAGGTTCTCAAAACACCATTCGAGCCAACACTACCATCGCTATAAGTATTGGCATCACCACCATCAAAAACAAGGAAAACGAACGAATATATATTTTTGATTTACTTAAAATTCATGTAAAGTCGTGTGAAATGCGTTTAATAGCTAAAAGAAAACTATACACGAACATGATGTTGCTGATGATGATAGTGATGCTGATACTCAGCTGCTATTGTTGGTATATTTTTACCCAGCTACCCATGCCGCGCGGGTTACGTAACTGCATTTTATGCTTAAACTTGCAGAGTTTTGAATATCATGCACATGCATATACATAGACTTGTACATCAAAAATTCTATGCGTTTATACATTAGCAGCAGAACACATGAGACTGTCACGTACTGCTGCGGTATTTTCTACTTTACACAACCCATACATACAAATACAAAAGCCTTACAAAAAAAAGGCAAAAAGCCGAACACGCTATGTAACAAAAGTGAACAATGCAAAAAAAAAAAAAAAAAAAAGCGCCACATCTTTTTTGTATATATGGATGGTTTTCTATACTTTTTTTTCTTCTCCACTATTTTGACTTTTTTTTTCTTTTCGTATATATATATGTATATATATACAGTACTTATTTTGAAAAGTTAACAAAGCAACATGTCTCTAGAGAGCTATGTGTGAAAATTATAAGCATTTTGAACTTACTCGTGTGCAAGCATATGTTAGCTTTCGTGAGCCTGTAGTGCTATATAGTGCTATGTAAAAGAAGAAAGAAAGACTGATGTGAAAACATCACATCATCAGACAAACTCAACAGAGCATCACGTAAGTCTTATCAACAATACATAAGAAAAAGTTTTGGTATACGTTTGGAGACTTGACAAAAAAACAAAAAAAAAAAAAAATATTTAAAAAAATTTCCCCTTTGTGACTTAACTTATTTTGTGTGTGATAAAGTTGATTACATCTAAACAAAAGCTAACAATAATAGACAAAGAAAGAAAGACAAACGAAAGAACTTCTCTTCTATTTGTCTGTAATTTATTTATCTTTAAATCCGCAACCGTAAGATGCGAACAAATGAATAGGATTTCGACACAACTGCCTGACCCACCACTGTTTCCATTGACCGGACCTACAATAATTCATATTTCGCAGCATGGATATGACAAAGGGCAAAGTATTTGGATAAGCAGCCTAATATAATGCCAATCATTATTAAGCTAATCATTGCATTCCATCCGTGAAAGTGCCAGCATCCGATAAATCTTTTATTTAAGGGATAAAAATTTCTCTTGTCCTTTTTCATTACATTGTGAACATCTTGAAATCATAATACACTTGTAACAGAATCAAAAAATTTCCCGTGGATGGATAATATATATGTATTTTTAATCAAGGTCAAATTTTAATTGCAATTAGCTTGTCATGAATCTTACCGTTCCAGCTTATCGTTTGACAATCGAGAGTATTCTACATGGAAAGCTTATAGATTTTCTTTAGGTCACGACATGTCTCTTGACTAGCGCTGTGTCAATGGATTCATTGCAATAATTCGTATGCAAATATGTCGAGACCGAAAAAACTCGCACGCCAGAGTTTTTCGTAAAGTAAATGTAGAGCATTTTAGGTTTCTACCTTTCATAATTTGTGAATAATTCGCAGAAACTCACAAATTTTTGTGTCCAAAAGCGGAGTAGCGTTCGGTTGACGCTTCACTGCGGGTTTGTGCTCTGACGAATTTAGCCCATTTTCAATACCAATATGTTTAGGTAAAATAAAAAATAATTTTTCATGCGATATGTGGCAACGAGTGAAACATGAATTCATCATCACACTTCGGCGTGAAATCCAGCCGAGTCAGCCGAGTAACCAACGAAAGTAACTAAAAAGTAGCGGCACTAAAAACTAATGGTCAGAACGCCTTAAAATTTTGATATATTTTAACCGAAAATTGATCCTATCTAAAAATTATAGAGATTCGTCAAAGGCGACGATATCTATCTTATCCTCTAGACTCTTGACCGATGTATTACATTGAGTTTTACTTAAGATCAAATATCTTAATATATTCATTATGAACGATGGTCGTGCATGGTAATAAGTCCACCATGTTGTCGTATTTGTCAGATGCCGTAAACTTTCCATACAAAGAAGATCATTTCATATTTCCGAAATTAGTTGATCGTCCTTGATCGTGATCGATCATTTTATTTATATGATACGTTCCTTGTAAATCGGAATTTCTATATACCGGTATATATAATATTTTCGGGCTTCTTTTTGTAGCCTGCCTTTTCCAAATGATTCCAAACTGTCACATGATTGATTTTTTTTTAGTGCCTCCACTATTTCCTAATAGCTTGCGTGTCGATCTTGCTTCACTAGTTGCAAAATTTCATTGACTTTTTCAATGATTGCGTGGTCGATCTTTGGCATCGAAATTTCCGGAATGCAAACGAGCAAACCACTCCTGAGTCCTTCTTTCACTAACAGCATTCTCACCGAACACTTTACAAATGTTGTTTTTTTTGCAATGTTTTTACCTTTTTTATAGCAAAAAAAACATCACATAGCGTATTTCCTCAGATATTTCACTCATTTGCAAATCAATATAACTTTCTACACGTGCAAGGAGTTAGAAAACTATCTTTACAAAATGTGTAAACCTTTTAAGCACACGTTCGTTTGAGACAATCAGATGCGTGTTGCCCGATATAAAGGCATCAAAACCATTCCGCGTTAAAAATCGCAGAGAAAATGATCTGCTATTTGCGCAGCTTCCATCACTCTAGAATTTCAAACGCTTGCTAAGAATGAATGTCCAAACAATGAAAATTTGTGATTAATGAAATTTATTTCATTGTCACTGAGCTGAAAAATTTTCATCCACTTAACAGAATACACATAACTAAACTCTTTAATGTGCTTTTGTCTTCTCACTTTCTGCATCCTCTGGTGGTTGTGGTTTCCTCCCAAGAATACGCATGGTTGTTATGAAAATAGTGCCTTTTTTTTAATACATAAATGCTCCGCTTATAATTTCAACCTAAGATGGAGGCTGAGGTGAAGATAATCCACCAAGATAGGCCACATTTTTAAAGTTTGCGTCTTTGTTAAATAAATAAATAAGTATTCGAAGTCATTGCAGTTAAGTCTCATGCACAGTTACAGTACAAACACTGAAAGAATACAATGTTCAAATTGAGTTGTAACTAATTTCAGAGACTTTATATGACACCAGATTTTAAATACATCTTGAAAAATGCTGAAGCCTACTAGAAAAACTTTACTTCATTACTAAGTAATTTACTTATCATCGGCAAAATCGTCACGAACATATACATATGTCTACATACATAAGACAGTAAATTAATTATAAAAAGTCAAAAGTATAGTTTGATTGCGGTCGTATGCGGTTGAGGAATTCAGTAGGCTTCGCCGCTTCACGAGCACGAGATTCTTATTTCATCCGTGCTGTGAAAAGAACTGAACGCTCTTGCAAATTATTTTAGGAAATGATCGCTAATCAATGTTCTAAAGAAAGTCAATTCAATTACAAAAACTTGTACACAGGTTAGCGTATTAATCCGGAATGTCCGGATTTACGGACGTTTTACGACACGAAACACGACAATACTGTGAATACCCACAATCGCAAAAAGTAAAGAAAGGGAGTTGAAATTTAGCGCAGGCACTTCCTGGCCGATTAAAAACCCCTGGCTGGTTAAAAGATGGCTAAGATTCGTCCACAAAGTTGAAGAGACTGAAACAATCTTGAAAAAATACCGACAATTTTTTCATACAATCGTCTAAAATTTTCGATCCCATGAAGATATTCCCGAAAATCTCTGATCCGCATTTTGTCTAAGATCACCTTCAGGTTCAGTTCGAAAATTACCCCGATTGATCAACTAGTACATCCACAGTTAACAATCAATTAAGTGAATTAGCGTTTTGCTCATTGACTTCTTCTTGGCATAATCACAACTGCTGTACTCAATACCGATTATCGCAGATTATTTTGCAGAGACTTTTAAGAATAGTTTCCATCGTCACAAGAGTAAACAAAAAACTTTTAACGATTGTTAAGTATACGAAGACAAGCTACTTTTTCTAGTTTACACAATTTATGGCACCGATTATATTACAATTTGTGTGGATGTATGTACTTTCAAAAGCGACATGACTCAGATCCAATTCTTGCATGTATTTGTTTATGAAAGATGATGTTTAATAATTCGAAGGACCAAATATCTAATAAATGTCAAAACAATTAATTGACTTCAACTGGTCATGTAAGCACACAATCAAAGCCTCACATAACCTTCTTTCTGTGCTTCGAGCTATTTATTGACATTAAAAAAAGATAGCCAGGCACATAACAACGATGCTTAGATGTTCATGCGATAACCTCAGGATTCCCGTTAACACTAAGAACAAATGAATAAAGCAAAGAAAGAGATTTACTGTCGATTTCACAAACCGAGTTTAACGAATTTTTGCCAGATGAAACTACACCCAACTTGTTTCCATTGTGCCTTGAATCATACAGTCTTTAGTAGGTTTTTGTAGAATTAGATCATAGAATCGACATAGATTATGCCACAACTATCCATCCACCCATCTATGGAACACTTAAATGCAAAGTGCCTTCTTATCTTATACAAGCACATTATAGATCGTATAACCTACGTAAAGTATCGGTCAGCGGGAGATTTTAAGCTGATTATGTACGAAGAATATGCAAACCAAATCTGCCGTGAACAGTTACACCTGAATGCATATATTGCTAGTCTTTGTTGAAGTTTTTGAAAAGAAAAACTATTCGTTTTAGGTAAGAGACTTCGTATATCCATTTTCGAAAATATTAATATTATTATAAATAACTTATAGTTCATGGCGAAAATCGTAAAAATTCAAATCCATCAAACTTCATTATGATAATGATAAATATTTCAAATCGCTCTTCATATGAATGAATGCACGCAGTACAGCAATGCTCTTACATATTATTTACTCTATAGCCGTAAGCTTTAAAAGACGCAATATTTTTCACTTTTCTCCTCAATATTACAATTTACGGCTTTTTATTACCACATATGCACAAGCGGATGCACATATGTACGCGTGTTATGTTATCTGCGTATGCCATATGTACTTAATGTCGTTTTCTTTGCAAATTCGTGTTAGTCTTGTTTCCGTTCAAACTGTCTGAAGTGTGAAGTGTACGCAAAAAAACTTTGTATCCGTAATGCGTTTTTCTTTTCGCAAAAAAAAAAAAAAAAAAAAAAAAAACTTTTGACAGAAATGCGGAAATTACAATTTATACGGTTTATGTGGCAAAGTGTTGCACATACATACTTATTATTTTAGCACCACTTCTAAAAAAAAGTTATTATGGTTTAGCATATATGGATAGACTCTGTCAGAATACATTAAAAATTGTAATATTGCAAAAGTAGTAAGTGTTTAAAAAGATTTTCCATACGATAAACCATCGACCGCGTGTACATAACTTGTCATAGGTGATTTTTTGCCTCTCAAAACAACCGAGTGTTCTGAACATTAGAAATAATCTTTCGTCTTTTCATTTCCATATTCCAAAATACTCTAAGTGGTTTGAAAATTTTCCAATTCCTTCTTCTCTGTTTTTTACATTGTGTCCACTATTAAAGAATACATTAGCCACACCTGGCTGGCCAAGAAGCAACCGCTCAGAAGCTGCATTCCGCATCTCCGGCAGCTGTGTAGTAAACTCAACTCATATCGTCAGATCATCCAGGAAATCATTTTTTTTCGTTGTCATAGCTATCCAAGACGGATTTATCTATAAGTTTTTATCATAAACTCCTTTTTTTTTCTTGTTCACAACACACCCATTTGGATTGGATACCACCAATTCTCTGAGTTCAAACCCATATTGATGACATGTCGTAGATTTCTTTTTGATTCGGTGAGTTGACCGCGAAATAGCAAAGGCTACGTTTTTTGATGCTTCAACAGATGATGCCAGATTGCAATTAACCGGATCCGTCCTTCTTTCTGCCGTGTAGCGTTTTCCATGCCAGCTTATTCGAAATACTAATACCATTTTAAAGTTAGTGCTGCGATACTGACATTGCCATATGGAGCATTCAACCTATCATGTCATTTCCACTGAATCTCAGTTCAAATTTCTTCTGGACTGAACTTTTTCCAAGTTGCTGCATAAAATCGCAATTGAGGTAAACCGGTGTTTCGCTGAGATCGCACAAATTGTCATTCAAACTATATGCCGACTATTTTAAGTTGACAAATATCCACAATTTCAAAGCGATTTCAATATCCAATGCGAAATGCTTGCGCAGAATAGAAATTTGATAGACGCAGGGAAGTTCAATTGTTAATCGGTGGTCTTTACGCTTATATACCCAAAATTAAAGCTTAGCGTATCTTTATTACTGAAACGGTTTGAAGTAGCATTTTCAGTCAGTTCGTGCGGTAGCCATTTTCCCTCCTCATTGATCTTTCCAATCGCTTGTAAACGTCTAGAAACGGTTGATTCATCCATCAACTTCGAAGAAGTTCAAAAGTTTTTTGAAAGGTTGCGCTAATAAATCGTGCTTCGATTTTTTTTTTGGACCTTCAGTCCGTTCTTTATCATTGACATCAAAATCCCCACTTTTAAACCATTGAAACCAAAACCTACAATTGGAATATGATCGAACAACATCACCACAAGCTTCTAGAAGGATTTGATGGGCTTCAGCAACAGAGTTCTTCAAATCAAATGAAGAGAGTAATGAAGAGAGTAATGGCGAAAATGCAAGTTTGAATGTTCCATGATTATCGTTTGAACAAGTCAATAATGCTAACTGGAAAACTGTTACTTTATGTAAAGAAAGTCCGAAATCATCGAATTTAACCGTTGTGTACATTGATACTTTGCATTACCGTATAATTTTCACCAATAGATGTTGTTGATCGAAATACATGCAAGCATCTATTATTATCTGCTCCTTGTCCAAAAATGGCTATTGGGCTATCGTCCCAAAATAGCCCAAAATGGGACAAGCACAGTCTGTCATCTCTTATGACCGTATTCTTACTTTTACGATTTATCTGTTTAGTTGTTTTTGTTTTACACGTGAGATGCCTTTCTTCCTGCCCCAGATTATAGTTGAGTGCTCTGCTGCACGGTTTTTTCTGTGCTGCGATGTTTTCGTCCCTTCGCTATTAAGCGCGCATATATCGCTCCATCTTATGACTCCTAATGGAAACGGCCATTAATGCTTTCAACTTAAGAGATATTTTAAAGATTTTCTGTACCTTTCCGTCAAATGAATGCTTCATTTTTTTTCGTTTATTTTCTTTACTCCGATTACCGAGGCAAACGTATTGCACATTTGAAGCGTTTTTATAAAAGTTATTAGTCTAGTTGCTGACATTTTTATCCACTATTAGACAACATCTTTGAGTTCATTATTACGATTCATTTACTTATTTATTTATTTATGGATAAGGTTTTCCTTTAAATTTAATTTAAATATAAATTTTTTCGTCCTTTTCCTTTTATTGATTTTCCATCTTTTAGTTTCCATCTCTTTGATTATTTAGTAATTGTTTAGCAAGAAAAAATTTTTTAAAGTTTTTCTTTCCTTTCCTGTTTTTTCTTTTCTCTTTCATATTTCATCTTAGCATTTCAACGATTATATATACATCTGTGTACGCACACATAAGCCTGCATGAACTTGTGGTTAAAAGAATCGTTCCTAAGCATTGAAAACAAAAAAAAAAAGAAAAAAGTACAATAACCGCAAAAGTTGTTTTCAGTTTGTTACAGAACCACTAGAAATTTTTCTAATATTTCTTGTTTGTCTCATCTCTGTTTATTTAACATGGGAATGGAAGTTGTGAGAGGGTTAAACATATGTGTGTATCCCGTATTATATATAATTCAATATGTTTCATGGCAACGGATAAGAACGCTATATAATTTCAATTTTTAGGTGATTTTAATTTATAAACTGAATTGTGTAAGTTTTTCGTATGATTGTCTAGGTTTCCACCAAAAAAAATGAGCAGATCATTAAAGATTTCTAAAATGAAAAGTATGAAGCATTATGGGGAATATTGTTATAGCATAGATAATCTGTGAACTAAAACCTTAAGGAATAGAGTTCGATGCAAGCAAAACCTTGTGCCTAAGTTAAGCAAAGCCCCGACATTCAAACTTTAAACTTAAAGGTCTTAAAAGGATTACAATGATAACTTGGATTGTGCCGGAATGCCTTTACTCGCTGAATGAACAGGGAAGGCACAACGAACTGCACCTAATCGTTCGAGCAACTTTTCTGCGATGTGCCAAAGAATCATATCCAACGGCTGCTAATGCAATATCCACAGAATAAATCCGTTAGCTTTTCCCAGCACAGTGCAGGATGGCGGAAAACAAAACAATTGTATCCGAACCTTTTATACCCACCATCAACCACTGCTCTAAAAGATAATAAAAAATAAATAAAAATTTTATTTTTCGTACTCTGTAATACGTCATGAGCGCCGATGTTTTTATATTTTTGTTAGAATAAAACTTGGAGTTTATATCATGTATCTGTTGTTATTTATGAGCAACTAACAAAACACGGAATGCAAAGGTGCCGTCAGTTTTTTTCTTGCATAGTCTTATGGACGTTGCAGGTGTGTCCTTTGATCATAATTCGGCAGACTGTAATTTTGGGTAGGCGTGCCCAAATTTTCCATATTCAGGTACTATAGCATCGCCCATAGATGATAGATCACATTTTCATGAATTTTCCTGCAGCAGTTTGTGAGTAATGAGTAGAGCACCAATTGCGTGGTACTGTAGGCGTGTCTCCCGACCCATTTAGCCCGTTTTCAATATCAGCCTGCGTGCAAGAACTTCCAATGCTTCTGACAAATTTGAAGTTAGTAGCTTCATTTTTGCAGCCAGGATTAGGTTAGCCCAGGCGGACAGACGGACATACTTAAATCAATTCAGAATTTGATGATATATATAGTTTGCAGGGCCTTTGAAGTTGTCTTCTGGGCGTTTTGACAAAATGAATATACCCCTCATCCTATGATGATGAGTATGAAAAGGCCGATTTATAGGGTGAACATAAAAATACAAGGGCAGATGCGCAGACATAATTGAATCGACAACGAAAGTGACGAAAGTGATAAGGTCCTCATGAACATCGTCCACCGTTATCATGAGTAATGTAGTGTGTATGCATGATTACTAAGAAAGTGAGAATAAAATTCGAATATGATAAGCATTACGACTAAAGTTTTGGAAATTGTACTACCTCTCTGAAAATATAGGAAGTGAGATACACGCAGAATTGATACATTTTATCATACTTGATCTTTTTTACATATTTAATGAAAGTGAAGCTTGAAACGAAACTGCAAAAAAAGTGTATGGCGTTGAAATGCATTTAATGAAAGCTATCAAAAGTTAACATTTTAATCGTTTCTATTATGCGATGCTATGTTTTGCTGGGCTACTATACGAGTTTATGTACTATTTATATGGCAAATAAAAAAAAAAACACAAAAAAAAAACGCCACAAAAATACAAAGAAAAACGAAATGTAGCAGAAAAATTATTAACAGCAACAAAATAACAACAACAACAACAACAACAACAACAACCCTCATTATGAAGTGGCTACGGTCGGGTAATTAAAAAATAATTATTCATTTATATGAAAAGCACTCAACTGCACACACATACATTCAGCGCAGACTATGCATATAACAACGACAGCCACAAAATTCTTAATTCGAGTTTGAACACATTTTTTTTTTTTTTTTTACTAATTATAGCAAAATTTAATGGATTATTAAATAAATTAAAAACCTATAAAATATAACCAACATATCATCAAAGTGAGCTCACGTGCATAGAGTAAGCTTTTGCACGTTTATTGTACGCGAACACAGGCATACGGATTCTTGTGTTCAGTATCATAATTGGCTTAATAAGGCATCATTAATAGAATTCACCAAAGTGATGCTGAAAATTCAAAAGCACAACAAAATTCTGTCAAATAAGTATCGGGAGTAAAAAATATTAAATTTTCCTACTTTATAGTATGGAATGGGCGAGGTCGATTTTTTTCCGATTTATGTACAAATATCTTAGGAATGTGTCATCTATCGCAGCCTATGAGCAGAGAGGCACAAATTCAGAAATCAAAGGTTACCTTCGTTTCTTTTGTATAGTAGATGTATCCGATTTGATCATCGTGCATTGCGAAGGCCAAACAACGAACTTCCAATGTTGGTGATAAATTTGAAGTCATTACAAGTAAGCCAAGAGGCAGGGACGGACACAAGCACAGGGGTAGACGGATATGTCGCAAGTACCATTTATGGGATCGTTGAAGTTTCCTTGTGGTTGTTGGAAATATTTTTACAAAATGCATAGGCATCCGTCCTTCATTGCGCATATATATATAAGGAAATTGTATAGAATTTTGTGGTTCACTACAAAAAGACGTATTTCGATATTGTCGTCACTATTTTGCGAAGATATGTAAAGAAAAAGTGTAATAATATCTGACTTCATCTTTTTTGATAGCCATCATCGAAGGATTTGGGATACTTTGCAACGTCCAGAAGAGAGCTGAAGAGACCCTGTAAACTATATATGTTGGCATCAAGTTCTGAATCGATTTAAGCATGCCCGTCTGTTCATCTGCCCACTTATCCGTAGTGCATACTCCCGTTCGCAAAAATGAGGACATCGCCTATAAACTTCCAAAAGATTTGGAAAGGATCCAAACTTCTGAAAGAATACGCCTACAATGCCCCCCACCTCCCAACTACCTAATAAAAACAATGAACACTTTTGCTTTTCCTCTCCCTTGCGCGTTGCCCATAAACTACAAAATTAATCTACAAAAATAAGACAACGACGATGGGTATAACAGATTCGATCACAACTGAATTTAATTTTCGTTTAATTTGTTTTTGGACTATTACTGCACTTGTCTTCTTAATTTTTAAATAAAGTATAATGATAACCTATTCGCGGATGATGAATCATATCTTTGCCTCAGAAGCAGAAAAATAAAGAAAAAATTCTCTTAATAAATTCCTTCAAAACATAAACACTTAACAAAACTGAAAACCTTGCAAAAAAAAAACCACAAGTTTTTTAGTGTCGCTATAACCACTAAAACCGCAAAAAAAAAATTCTCAACTACGGAAGAAAAAAGTTGTTGTTTCGTTGGCGTCTGACAGCAATAGCAACTGACGACGAAAAACTTGATTTTCTGTATGGGTCTGGCGAATACTAACCCGTGTGTATATATATGCAAAATGCTTATATATGTACTAACACGATGAAACGAGCAATACCATCAAACAGATATTCACAAAAGTTCTAAACTCAAGCTAACCTACCGCCTCGCTTCGCTGCTTTTCTAAAATATAAAAAAGATGAATATTTCTCCAACTGTGAATTGTTCTGATTTCCGTTTAAACACATCAACATGAGTATGAACAACGACGGAAAATTAATATAAAAAAAAAGAAGCCAATAAAATACTAAAACTTGCTGCTTTGTGAAATTAGAGAAAGCTAGTATTTCTTTACGCATTTTTTGATTAGTTTGGAGTTTTTTTTAACAGTTATGCAAATGAAAGCCATTTGTTTGAGTAAAGAATCAAAAGTGAAAATTGTTTTCTAGGTGAACCATCCAAATTGTCATACTGTGAAACATTGCCCCTCAATAAAAGAGAAAAGTTAAAATTTCGAAAATTTTTTTAAACATTCTTTCTTCTTCTTATCAAGCAAAGTATTTGTTATATACGTTCCTGGATTATTAAAGTTTGAGTATGAAATTGCACTTTCTCAGCTCCCAAAAGGTGTTGCAAGTTTTACACTCAAAATCGATAAAGAAGAAAAAACTTTTTACACAAGGGTAAAAGGAATACATCAGATTCTGATCTCGTAAAGGGACGACAAAAACAAGATCAATTATTCATGGGTAACTATAGAACTTATGCGTATTACTTTTTTGAAAGATTCAACACCCGTGTTAGTCACCAAACTTACAACAAAAGGCAATGAGCCCTATATCTTACTCTAGATGGGAAGTTGCACCTGTGTCTAGATATCGCTGCTACGCTTTATTAATTAGTAGGATGTCCGCTATCAAACTCCTAGCCAAATCAATGCAGAAAAAACAAAACTATTTGAGTGTAAGTAGAAACACAGCTGAGTCAAAAACCCATATTTTAGTTGATCAAAGAATTCGAAAATCATTATCGTATCACAATCCACAGAAAAAGTCACACAGGTCGTAAGGAATTGAAGAACCGTAATGCAAGTGAAATGGATACCGCAATAAAGCCACACATTTAAGTTCACATATTGTCTGGTAATGCAAGATACCAAAAAATTAAATATCGTCACAACCGAATAATAAAACACGTATGAACATTATAGTCGGGCAAGACCAACCATTACATATCGTACACATCATCGTCTACCACAATTATCCACTCCTCTTGGTAATAATTCATGCAAAAGCATACTTTCCATGAAAGCCCGCATATTGGAGGATGCTTAAAACATCGCATGACATGATCCAAATTTTGCAAACAGAAAACTTAATATACCCTCTGCCAGTGATGTGATGTGCAACTACTAACCGCGATCTTATGGGCAACAATTTCTTACGTATTCGTCTTACAAATTCTAAACCTTAAATTCTAAATAATTATCCACGAAAACATGAAAATCAAGATTTTTATCTAATTACAGGCTCGCACGCTAGTGGACATTCTTGCTCAATATTCGTCCAATATTCGTTCGCATTGTCCGTTAAACGCAAATACCTTCCATCGTCTATGAAGCAAGACAAATAATTAGAGAACATTTTATAAAATTCCTTACTTTCACTTTTTAGTCGTTGTATAGGTGATTGTGTACGTTAGTCTTATCCTTTAAATTTTCTAACTTTAACACAGCAGCAACAAGTAAATGGACAGCCACGATATCTGTCACGGCTACGATTTATGTGAAATGTTAAGCTATTGCGGGAATTTATTTTGAACTTGCCCGCTACTAATTCTTCAGTGGACAGTCTCTTAGTCGTTCGGCGAAGTATTTCTTAGGATTTCTCCATGGTGCGAGTGAATTCCAAGTAAGATAATGGAAAGTAGAATTGTTACGGTTGCTGTATGTAAAAAAACCAGCGTTGCCGATAGGGTGAAAATGTGTAACTTTTCCCCGGTTACCAACACTTACTAATTCATATGGGATTGCCTTACGCAATCCTAGTGTTACTTTTTGTCAATTTTCTTGTCAATAAACATCCTTTGAAGTAAAGGTTAAGCAACAACAACTTTACAAATGTCTTTTCTTTCTTGACTTTTTGGCAGCTAAACTGAGCATTTGTTCTTACTGTCCAAACGTATTTTGCGCTGCCACATAGCCGGGTAGTCGCGACTACCAAGCCCGTTGTTCGCAGATTCAAATGCCAATGCTCCAGGTCATACTTGGACGTAGCTATAATGAGTGTTCAGGCGCTAAAGGCCCAGCACTTAGTAATTGAGCGCATGCTGAGCGTTCCAAGTCTACGACCACTCTCTGTTTCTTTCTTTTACGCCACATGAAATCATCGCAGTGTTATATGTGCAGGAGACATCACAAGGGGGGATTGGTCATATTAAAAACAAAAAAATCAAAAAATTGTAGCACACCGTTAATGTTTCGACTGACTTTGTCAGATATAATTTGTCATTTTTATAGCAGAAAGTGGCTGTAAATTGACTGCGCCTTAAAATTTGCTTCCCACATTTCTGATACATAGCCAAAACGGATAGCAAACGCTTGAATGTTGAGGATAAAAACACGTTCCCGACGTAGATGAAAAAGCGTATATTAATAGTCTCGCTATTAAATTAGTTATACGTGAGACAAAAGCGCTCATTATATCAGTTTTATGTTTTCATCTCGACTTTATTAAGTCGTTACGTATATTAAAAAATAAAAACGTATTTAATTTTTGTCTTTTTGTTTACGTTAACGTATAACTTACGCAGCAGGTAAAATGAAACGATCTGTTTGTTTTATACAAACCGAGCCAACATCTTTCTTCAGAAACTTACTGTGTTGAATGCAACCTTTTTATTAATTTGTATCCCGGTGCGAGTGGCTGCTATTGTCATCTTCAATATTATTATATTCATCATGCTCATCATCGTCGTAATAACAATAAGCGATGAAGCCAGTGACCGCTAATTGCCCTCAAGCGCAATTTTCAGTTTACAGTTTACGTTTTGAACGTTAAACGATAAAAACAGAAAATTTCATTTCATTTTATTGAAATTTAAATCTTTCTCCCCAACAACAGTATAAAGAACAACAAAAGATAAAAATGACGAAATAAATTTTTAATAAATTTCTGAAATATGAAGCTTTTGTACAATGCCGTGCTTTTTATGCAATAATTTGATAAAATTCAATGCTCGATTTATTGTATATATTATTTAGTTCTGGTTTTACGTATTTATCTATAAACGGGAAAAGAGAAAAAAAAAAAAACGAAGAAGCAAAAAAAATGAGAAAAACTCCAACATTTCATTTAAATTTTTTTTTTTTATTATTATTATTATGATCGTCATCATCCTCATCACCGTCATCATGAGTGTTATTAAATACGTATATAAACATATATATTTATATATACAAAAAAAAAAATATAAAAAAAAATACGAGACAAAAATAAAAACAAAATAATAATAAAAAAAAAAAATAAATAAAATAAAAAGTGTTTTCAAGTTATATTTATTGTGTGTTAAATTCGCAGGCATTGTGCCAGTTTAAAAAATAAAAACAATAACAAAAACAATAAAAAATTCAAATATATATATATATATATATATATATATATGCAGAAATTTTTTCGCAACCATTTGTTTTCGTTCTATGCAAAAATTTTCGACTTTTTTTCTTGCCTTTTTATTACATCTATGTAACCAGAACAACACGTTCAAATTTTTTTTTTGTTGCAAATGGTATGCGGCGGTATATGTGCACAGAAAATTGAAAACAATAAACGCTTGATGTATGTGCACACGAGGATGTATTTATATAGATATTTGTGTGTGTGTGTGTGCGTGTGTGTGTGTGTGTGTGTATGTGTGAAAATGATGTTTATAATATATTTCGTTTTGTATATCTGTAAAAATGTTTCCTCTATTCTTTTCATATCCTTTACTGATGCACACACAACATAAATAAATAAATATTGAAGGAGGGAATGAGTTTTTTACAGTCTATTAGTGAAAAACAAGTAAAAACGTAACAAGTAAAAAAATTTGCATACACCTTAAGGCGACTCTTGGATCCCCCTTAAATGTCGAATAATTTATCCAATTATTTTGCTAATTGTGAGAAAACATTAGTTAGCTCATCGCTCTCTCTCTCTCTCTCTTTCTCTTTGCAATGTTTGTATATTTACTATTATTTGTCGAAATTATAAATTTTGAAATGTGCAAAAGGGTTTCTTTTATGGGAATTATCTGTGGGCATCCACCACTGGCAGTAGTCTTCTCCTCCCTTTTGTTCATCATCTTCGCAAGAGTGGTCAAGCTCGTACAGCATTAAAGGAACCGCATCTTCAAGCGTTTGTTTCAGATCAAAACATATACTTAAAGTGATCTGTATGCTTAAGTTAAACTAATGAACGTATGTGCCATGTTTACACGCACCTGCGTTGATGGTGGTCTCAGATATAACTTTTATTACAAAAATGAAAAGGTTTCTTCATTGCCCCCTTCTAAACAGGGACGTTTACATGTATACACGCTTCTATTAGGAATCTTCTATATTCAAAGTCTCTAATATTTATCCTATTTAACCTTCAAAATTTCATAGGTCTTAAAAGTAGTCAGTTAGCTCGATACAAAGTCTCTCCTTATTGTAAGCAAAATATTGAAGACCTTATTCACAGCAGTATACATTCAGCGATTGTGGTTATTATACTTTTCTTTTGGTTCAGGGTTTTATTTAGGCATGACATCGGTCCATTTCCAATTATTATAGATATGAGGATACTTGATGTTAGCTTTGGGCAAATATGGAAATCTGTTCTAATAACACAACCGTCGAGCGAAAATACAAGCGCCATCACTTGAAATTATGTGTAGATAAACACCGTTATTTTTCTCCTTGTGATTATGAATCTAACCATGGAAACTAAAATCTGGGCAGTGTTGCGGTTAGCGCTTTTATAAGCAGGTGTTCAAATCTCAAATCTCCTAAAGACTGTTCGCAAAAGCCTTCTGTTCTTGATACCAACTAATAGTTGAGAAATTCCGAACCACATTAAGTATTCCTCTCTTATTGTTTTCGTACTTTTTACAATTCTTCTTTTTATTAGGAGGCGTGTGTTGCAGGGCCATGCAGATATTTATTCGTGATTCGACTCAATTCACAAGGAATTCAGACAATTGCCTGCATTATGATAATAATATTAAGTGAGGATTAATAAGAAATTTGGAAATTTTGTCGAAGGCTCTTCTTTGCTGACTTGCTGCTATGAAACTAAAACTGATCTCACGAGATAACTAAAACAGCATATCATATGGAGCTGGACATCCTTTTCATATGCGGATATATTTTCTGTAACTAACAACTGATAGGTTTAGAATAAACAAGGCTTAAGAATGTTGCAGGAGTTGCAGGAAAACCATAAACTCCCCGGAATTAAGGAACTAAGGAATTTGCTCCAAGAAAAAAAAAGAAACAAACAATGCTTTCTGACTTGATTTTTATAATTTTACATAAAATTTTTTCGTTGGCACGGATTTAACTCGCATTTGATTGGAAGTACTCTACAATCACATTTGGACGTAACTGCGATCTTTAAATTCTGATTGTATATCTATACGATATATATTCGCGTTTGTTACAAACGAAAGGTTAAATTAGTATGCCGTCATCTTTCGAGACGATGACGAATAACAAAAGCATTTAGGTGTTTGAATGTATGACTGAATTTATTTCATTTCATGAATTTTTCAACTCACTTTTATGCATGCAAAATATTTATGTACCATACGTATGAGTGACGTGCAATTGAAATGTATTTATGACTACGAATTAATTTATAGAACGATATAAATTCGAATTTTATATTAATAAAATCGACAAACACAAATGTTGAATGAAAAGAACATAAGAAAAAATACCGATATTCAACAGTTAAAATCGAGATTATTAAAATGCCTCTGAAGCGGCCGTATATACAAATTTACAAATTGAAAATTTAGTTTCGAACAAAAGAAATACCGGACGTTAACATTTTGTATTAAACACTCACTTTTAATCAGTTTTTATACATTTCAATTAACTCGTATATGGCATTTAATATCTAATTTGCATGTAATTATTCCCTGCAATGAATTTCGAAACGCTATTATTGCGAAATATGGCCAAAAAAATTTATGTGTTGCGGAATCTTTCAAAGGGAGATAGATATTAATAAAGTATTCAAAACTATTCAAAAATCTCACTTACCGCCTATGACCGAAAGCAATTAGTATTTGAGTGATTAGGTGCGATGTGAATGCATTATAAAAATACATAGTGTCAAAAAAATACCAGGAATCGCTCATTCAGATATCATGCCTGATCGCTGCTGTCAACAGTTAACAGTAGTTTGAAGACGAGCAAGGGTCCGAATAGGGAGATTACTTACAACAGCTGTTTAGAGTATCACATCACAAATCCCCTTTTTTGTCCTAATCGATATCGCCTTTCCAAAAAGGGCTTAAAAGAATAATTACAAAACGCAAATTCCTGTTATGCAAACTTATTGCGCTTACTACAGCTTCTAGAGAGCGTCGTGAATTTTTTGGATAAATTAAAATTGATGACTTTTTTTTAATGCAATAAATAATTCATGTAGACGCCGCCTATTTTTCTTAACATGAATCTCACGAGATTTGATAAATTTTTAGAAAAATCCACCTTTTCAATTATTGGAACAACATTATGACCCTTAGCAGTATGGACCAGGCTGTTTGAAAGTAGCGGGTCCCCACTGTGACCATGAAAATTTACAATGCAGCCTGGCATTGAAAGGGGTATATGCTAAAGGCTCTGCCAGCCAACGGAATCATCATTACGGAATGCTATGAAGAACTCATATCGAGCATTCGAGAAAAATGTTGACAATATCACAAGTAACAAAGCAGACCTCTTGTTTTATACAACAACGCTCAGCCACACATTGCCATATCTCTTGCGAAACGGTTAGAAAGCAATGAATTGAAATGAGTTACTGCATCGGTCGTACTCAGCAAACTACTTTTTTTTTAAATTTTTTGGTTAGTCAGGTTGTAGCATATCTGAGCAACAATTATTTTTATAGGATGCTTACAAACGAGTTAATTTATGAAAAACTAATAGCTCAGGCAATACCCTCAATATATTTGTGTTCTTCACTCCCAATGTTCGTTTGATTTTTAAGAAATCTTCAAACTTTTTTCACAGATTGTGTCTTAGGTCTTAGTTACTTAATGTTTTCTTACTCGCCGGAATCCGTTAACACATATATCGTATACTCTCCCATACTTATTTTACGCCATTCACTTTAAGCTTATAAAAAGTTTATACGTATATATGAGAAACACAGAAGGACTGCTTTTATTACATTAATCGTTTCAGAATGTCAATCTAATCTCTGTCCAGGCATTTTCGTGTTCAACCGACAGAGATTGAAGCAGTGACATGTTGCTGGCTAAGACCAAATGCTATTGTCAGTACATTGAATCGGACTATTTAGACGATCATTCGCCATATGAACGCTTGTTTTGACAAAGTTATGCAACAAAGAAATTTTTCTTAGGAGCATAATTTAGTTCAGTTCGTTTTTTTGTGATCGTAATTTAAAAAAAAATCAAAGTACTGCTACTGCTTTCGAACTCCCTTTCCGAAAAATTGTCGCTCTGTCTTTTAAGGCCATTCCCACAAGAACCCGGGTCGGAAGGAAAACACCGGTCGAACGAACAATAAATCATCTGTTCATCAAGGATTTGCCAAGACTGTCCTTCGAATTAAAGAGCTAGAACGAAGTCTCCCACAATAAGCACAGAACTAGATCTATTCGCAGTTCGAATAATCCATACTGTGTACGCTTTATTGTCATAATTTATACAGTTGTGTATATCTTGAAGACAGCACTTCTCAATGATGAACTCATAGTTTTGTTCCGCATCACACAGTACTACTTACACTCTCTCTTAGAAAGTGGGCTGAACAAAACTATACTCTTAAGATTTTCAATATTTTCCAAACAATTGCTCAAAAATAAGATTTTGGCTTGGATTAGATGAAGTTGAAAAATTGGGACGGCATTATTCTCTTGATCGATCTCCCATATAAAGTGTTCTTACAAAAAAAAAATCTTATGCAGCAACAAGCTTTAATTGGTAAGATTTTATGACGAGAATTGTCGGAAAACGTGACACGTAGCTTTTATCATGAAAAGTAAACCTCTACAAGACAACGAAGAAAAATGAATGATTGTCGAGTTGGGCGAGCAGGGCATGTAACAGTCGATTTTGTTTGACAATCTCGCTTTAACAGCTTTTTTTTCATATCATGCATATAGAAATTTCTATGTAATTGTTTAAAATGCGAATTATAAAAAAAGTTTTCCTGAATACGTTTGACATTTTGAAAAGTTTTTATTTTTCATTTCATTATTCATATCATTCTAATTTACTCATATATATATATATATATATATATATACGTACATATGTTTACATGCATGTGTGTAGGTTTGTGGAATTTTTATTAAGCTACATTTTTTTTTTTTCTTACATTTAAACAGTCCTTCCAACTGTTCCAACTGTTAATGCCTTTATCTAACTTTAATTAATTTACATATTTATGTGTTTTTAAAAATATTGTTTTTTTTTTTGCTTTTTTTTTGTCCTCTTTTAACCGCAGACACGAGAAGAATCCATAAAAATTGTAATAAATTCTTAGCAAATTACTTATTTCGTATGCAAAATCTTAATCAAATCTACTATGACCACACACAAGCCAACTAAGTAACCACCACTTTGCCAGTAATAGGAAGAGAAAAACCAACAACAAGAACAACAACAAGCACAACTGCTGTAACATAACAAGGTGTGTATAAAATTGAAAACAAAAGCATGCAAAGGAAAGCTAGTGTGAAGAAAATTTTTAATTTTTCATAAATATTTCTGTTCATGCTTAACTCACTATATAGTTGAAACTTAAGTAAAAATCTTGGTTAGCATACAAAATTTTTAATGGAAACATATACCGAACACATAGACGTCAGCGTACAAGCACATGAACGTATATTTTTAATATAAACTATATATAGATGATTGCTAGCATTACAGTTTATCTTTACGTATGGTTCATGTGCAGGCACTCTCGGGCATAGCATAGCATCGCATGCCATAGCATGCCGTGGTACTAAGAGTGAAAAGAGACTTGTCATAAGTGTTACTTTTTAACTCTTCAATGTTCGCACACTTGCTAGAGAGTGGTGTGTCTAAGCACATATGTGTGCACTTATAGAGAGCAGTTGTAGTTGTAGTTGTAGTTGTTTTTGTTGTCGTTTCTATTAGTGCTCGTATAATGTAGCTGTTGCCAAAGATAACTCTGTTTAAATTTTTTGCTTTTCATCTTTCTTTTTTCCTTTTTTTTTTTGTTTTCCTACGTCTCAGATCTGCTTACTTACATGTCTATGTATGTTTTTACTAAAACTATCATAAATTTTTCACACATTCTGCAATTTAAACAAAGTTCTTTTGTTGATTTTGTTTTTCTTTCTTTTGCCAGTTTTTAAATGCTTGTATCCTCTTCTAAACAACCAATGAACTGGATCTTCGGTGTAATGAAATACAACCTCAGACTGTTCATTTTTCTTCTTTTCCTAACTGTCTCTAGCCTTTTTCTCTTCGTTTTGGTTAAGTTTTACTTTTCATTTTTTTTCTTCGTTGATAGTTAGAGAGGCGTGTGTGTGTGTGTGTGTGTGTGTGTGTGCGTATGGATACTAAATGACAATAAGACTTACAGGTAATACTTCATTCATTCATTCTAAAGTATATATACGTAAGTGCATGTGTGTACAGTTTTTCAGATAATTTCTTCTTTCCAAGTCACTTTTTCTGTGTGTTGTTATTTGCTATAGTTACTGAGAAACAAGTTTTTCAAAACTGCAAACATATTTCAACAGATTAAGCATAATTCTTAAAAAAATGTCATAAAGACAGATAAAAATAAAAATTGAATATAACAAAAAAAATTTTTTGGACAAACAAAAAGAATACAGATTGCCGCGGCCCATTATTAAAAACCGTACAGTTATTCGCAAAATGACTTTTCAAAATGAAGTGTTCCATGTGAAGTGGTCGAAAAAATGGTCCGATCCGAATCAAAATACGCCGGACTACTTTGCTAAGTTTCATTAAAGTATAGGAAAAATTGTAAGATGTTGAGGTTGAACACAAGAAAATTAGGTAGAGAGATGGACAAACATGCTTAGACCGATTCAGAGAGTGATTCTGAATCGCTATAATAAAAGTTGGGTCGATATGTAGCCTCGTACCTCGTTTATGGATTTTCAATTTGTATTTAAATGATATCTTCTCTTATATATATATATATGTATATAATAGGTTTTGTTTCAACGTAGGTTGTGCGTATAAAAAATGTGTAAAAATTTTGATTTTCACGAAAGCTTTCAATTTTTTTTACTTTTTGCTTTATTGTATCCAATGCGCTTAGTGAGGATTCCATTACCCAACGGAGATCATATATAAGGTACGATGTAAATAAGCCTTAGGCGCACACCGCCTTCCTTATGTCGATTTATTCTCTCTGCCTCTTCCTCATTCGGGTGTTAGGAAGACATATATTACTTTTTAATAATTATCTATGGTATGACCCAACGAACAGGACACAGCCGTGACATGCACCGAGAGTTCGAAGTAACATTAGTTTTGGCAAACATAAGCAATAATTACAGCCAAAAATATATGTTTTTTAATTTTAAAAAAAATCTAAATAAATGTATCAAAATTGAATAAAATATAATATGTTAGAAGTCACATTGCACGGTTTAGCTCACACTGTCCATCCATCTTTTGAAAAGTTTCCAAATTTTGTTTATAATGTTGTTGTAGGAATCGATTATTAATGCTCTCGTCAGTTCAAATCAAGCACTGAACTATTTATCAAAAACCAAGCGAGCAACCATAAGGGGCTTTTGTAAGACCCTCCACTGGCAAATACAAAAATATAACAAAAATCTTTAAAAGACAGTGCTAATTATTAGCATGATAAAGATTGCGAAATAAAACGACATATTTTATTCTATCTTTGTAGAGTGATGTGCATATATGTATAGAAGAAGAATTGTGTTATTATGTGATGGCGGGTATTCTTTTCGATTTTCCTCCCACTAGTTTACGATTTATTTATAAAATAGGTGCATATTATTTCGTGGTAGTGGGGGTATTCCATTGTCCTGCTGATAAATATTATGTTTATAATTCATTCATAAAGTAGGAATATTTCCGTATTTAAGCTAAGTACAAAAAAAAAATGAAATGTAGTTTACTTCAAAAATAAAGTATGTTTCCAACTGAACAATAAAGTAGATGTATATATAAAAACCTAAAAATACATTTTGTTATATTTTCTACTTAAAAGAATTCATTTTTATAGAATTCATTTCAGACAGTCAATAGCCGATATAACCGCTAAAATTTTTAAGTTCAACTTTTGGGGATTTACTTAATTACCGCAGCTCTTTACTGGGTTATTGCGCCATACTTTTTGAATACTTTTCCACAATTCTTTTTTATTGCTAAAAGAAGCATAACGTTTTAAACCTTTCTTAACGGTCTCAATAGGATTAAGGCCGGGAGAGTGACTTCACCAATCCAACCAATCCAACCAATCCATCCCTGAACCAAACTTTCTCCCAACTCGATGAATATTTTCGATCACTACTCTGCCAAAAATTTCCATAGCAGTGGCTTATTTTTTTTGGCATATATCTACATATGTATCGCTCAACAAGTCTCTTATCTGACACATGCAGATCATCACTGTTGTCAGACCCATATGATTTGTGGATGCTTTTCTGACAATTAGCTTACAATTTATAGCTGGTTTAATGGCATTACTTTCTTAATTTTCAAAATTATTGAAAAAACTGAATTTCTTCACAATTATGGTGACTCTTATGGTCTCTCGAAAAATGTAATATGTGAGTGGTTTGCTAATTTTAAACACAGTCGTGTAGACACTGATGATAATGAATGCTCTGATCATTCGCATTCGATAGATGTTCCAAGAAGCCTATGAAGAAAAAGTGTACAACACCATTTTGAACGACTAAAAATTTAAATTGTATGGGATACCCGACGCCTTAAGGATATCATAGGGCAGCAGCTTTTTATTTTGAATCTGTTGATGGCTCAAGCTGTTGTTTGACGCTGTTCAGGCGAAATAAAAACAAATATGTGACAATAGATGATATATGGACTCGCTACCACACCGCGGACTCAAATCGATAGTCAGCCCAGAGGACAGTAATCTACGTAAGCCATCCAAAGCAATCAAAAAAGTGATGTCACTTAAACAAATGTAACTTGCAAACTAATGGTCGAACTACCACGACATTCGATATGCATCGCGTGTGTCGTCAGACCGAGAATAATGTCACACTTACATAATTAGTCTTCTTATTTTAAAACGAAATTCAATGCCTTTGACAAAGTTGTGAGATGATAATATGAGAAAAAAAAAGTAATTGCAGCTGCTTTGCTAATTACAGATAAGAGAAGCTTAGAGATTGACTTTGCTTTTCCAAACAACATGATAATGTCGGAATAACAAGTTTTAAGAGCTTAACACAATTAAATTGATTTCACCATTCGCCTTCATCAACTATATGTAAAGATTTTGGAGGCTTCGCTTAAGAAATCGTTTGACTATTTTTCAACGTTGTTTGCTTAGAATTTTAAATTGCCTGGGTATGAATGCTTTTCGAGTTACTCGGTCTTAAACACTTACCCAATGAAATGTGACATGACTGCGAACAAAATAACTTCATTCGATACATTTTTCACTCATTGCTGCGTATGCGAAATATTTGCAAACGGGACGTATGAGTGACGCGCAATTGATATGTATTTATGGCTATGAATTAATTTATAAAATTATTTACATAAAATTAAATTGTTAATCAAATGTATACATGCATACATGGAAAAAACACTACAGTGGGTCACGACCTACCATTAAGTACCCTACACTACCCTATAGTTATTCATATAATAATTTTTCAACATTAACCATTATATAGGAATTGGTCGGAAAAGTGGTCCGAAACGAACCCTGTGCAGTAGCGTTCGTCCTTGAACCAAAACATGTCAATTTGCGACCTGCAGGTTGATCACAGGAAAGCAAGATAGACAGATGGACAGATGAACAAGCAAGCCAAGTCATTCTGAATCGATTGATATAATAAAAAGGGAGTCTACCTCAAGTTATAAGTGCTGTAAGGTGCAAAACGAAGAAATGTTATTTGTAACAATTGTGGGATAGCGAGCTCAGCAACATTCAGCGCCATTTTTGAATTATCAACATGCAACTGCTATTGCGGTAATATTGATTGGGATCACTAGTGTCAAGTAAAGACTAAGATTTTCCGACACATTTGTTGATCAGATGCTGGAAATGTATACAAAAGATCATGATTTTTTAGAACAATATTCTTAGTAATTGTCTGGAAATATTAACAAGCACAACCGTTACGTCTACACTCCGAAAGCCCACAAGACGTAACGAGAAAAGGTCTTAAACCACATTGATTGACGTGGTTGTCGAGCTGACATTCATTCTTTTTGAAATTGCTTTGCATTATGACTTTTTTAGTCCGAAATCAACGGCATAGAGATGGACGACATTTATTTCGTTCGCAATAGGAAGATATTATCCCGTCGCACAACTTATGAATCCGTGGCTCCGTTGCGTGATTAGTTTAAAATGACACCTTTTATTTAAAGACGTTAGAGAAAACAGAGTGCATGAGAATTCATACTTGACTACATTGTTGTTGATTAACAGAGGGACAACAATAATAAATAAAATATAAGCAACGGAAATAAACTTGACAAGTAAACCATTAAACCATGGGAACGATACAAAGAATACGAATATTCACTAACTTCGGACCGATAGAAAACATAACTTAGAAGATCAGTTAGCGATATCAGTTGCCATTATTACCGATCTTTCAATAGCCAATGTGCCTTCTCTACACTCCTATCTTCACTAGCAGACCAGCTGACGGAATTTAATGACAACAGTAAAAAATTACATAAAAATATTCTGTTCGCAAAAAATTATAACCTCAGGTAATCATATCATACGTGTTTTTGCAACCGCTCATTTCTGGATGCGAAATTAGAATTAACATAAATCTGCAATAAATTGAATTGTACAATCGAAAATGAATTTTGAATTCATTTAAGCCATTGTCGGCGAAACATTAGAAACAAGAAAAAAAACTCAAACACAGCGAAGTGAGCTCAAGCTTTCTCATTTCTGCATAAACGTCACACAGTTCTATATAACTTATGCTAACTTTCTTCTTTATGAATAAAAGCAATCTTCTTCTTTTGTAAGTCAACAAAGCATAAACAGATGACTCGCAGAGAGTATAGCTCAATGGGATAAACACAAACGCAACAATAGCAGACAAAAAAAAAACCTGAGCTATCTTGTCGTTACGTTACGTATTGAAACGATTTGCGTTACGAATTCAAGGTAAGTTTTTCATTTTTATTTTAAATTTTGTATTCGAACGTAAAATTTGTTTTTTATATTCAACACTGAAAAGTTGACAAAAGAGGAGATATTGAGGCTTCTATTTAACTATTTGGAGAGATAAAAGAACAAATTTTCCCCTTTTAAAAGACGTGATGGCAAAAGAAGAACTAAAATAACTAACACTTCGAAATACTTTCATTTAAAACTATAGTCTGACTGCATATAAGTTAAGTTACAGGATGAAGGTCCTTCTAAAGGCTAATAAACCGGATTTTAATTGAAATCAATGGAAGGTGCAATTAATATCGCCAAAAATATCAATTTTTTGCATTTTTAACGAATTAGTAACCTTCGGAAGGATTCTGCTCATCTTTCGTTCCATACTAATAAGAATGTACAAGCTCATCCATCCGCATTTGCAACTAATGTTGTTAAAATCAATCACTTGAACGAAATCGAAAAGGTTTTCTTCGATAGAAGAATCAAAACATTCGTTCAGCATCTCTCTTCTTCAGCTAAACCTTCCTAACCTAACCACCATACCCTCATAAGAGCTTACATTGTAGATAAAAAGGTTATTTTGAAAAAAAAAAAAAAGAAAATGGATTTTCCTATTATGGAAAGGTTTGGTGCTAAGATAAATAATTTATTACTATACACTTATCTACAGCACGGAACGACACAATGTGTGATGCTCAGCTACTTCTAAGGTCTCAAAACAAGAAAACTCTCATACTCTAGTCAGCGTCGCCGCCTTTCTAAGAACTCATTATTTAATGTCTCCACAAAGATTCAGATAACCACATCCACCACGATACTACCAGAAAGGATTTGCCATGCAATCAGGGAAAAGGAAGCCGACGTGCTCTTGGTGTTCTGAGGGGTAGTGCACCACAAATGCTCAAAGCAATCCTCTTTATATCTAAAGAGGTGACCCTCGGTGACATCCCGAATTTGGGACACTGTCTAGTTTAAGTAGCTTCAATGGTAGAGAGAGAATGGGGAATGAGAATATGAGAGTAAAAATGTTCTCCTTTCTCCTGTTAAGCTACCAAGAAAGTTATATGTGGTAAGCTTTCTTTACCGAATAGCAGAGTAGCTTTAATTAAATAAGAGTTTTAAAGCAAACGCCTATGGTTTATTGAGAGCACCAGGAAACGTTTACGGTCCTCCGAAGATGCTCATAGTTTTGCTTTCCTAATTATTGCGCAGCAAGAGAACATGCGGAGACATTAAATTTTTTGCTAGTGCAGCTTACTTGTTTAATAATGCACAAATATAATGGAATTGCTGCGCTTTTATACACACAACATCATTCACTGGCTCGCATCAAGCAACACTTCTAACGATCGTAAGTGGCGCAACATAGTAAATGCATTTCCAATATCCGAGTTGACACTCTAAACTAACCATTAGACTTTGACAAAATCAAACGTCAAAGATAAAAAGGACAACACATCCTCGAAGGAGCTAATTACCACGAGGCGATCGTGTAGCTTTTTATATGTCTTGTAGGCTTTTCATATAAAATTGAAAGGCTCAAATAAAAGCCCTTTGGTTTTTATAAGTCGTGTAGGTAATTTTTTGCTTCATTAAGCAAATTTAACAGAAGTCGAAGATATTTATTTGAAGTTGATTACATTCTTTCCCATATTGATTCCCCTTTTATTACACAAATTTTTTATATACTTGGATCTAAAAGCTCAATAACCAGCCCAGCGTATACAACACAATCTTTTGTTGTTTAACCCTTACATCAGTGCAATTAAATAACAGTTAACTTGTATTATACGCCCATCTTTATATACATCGTTTGCTTGCTTACATCAAGAGTCGGTTAAACTCTCCTTAAATTGTCAATTAAACTTTGCCTCACTTCGGCCTTTCGAACACTTACTTCAACCTTGAACGTGCGCTTATCGTATTTTTCACAACTTTTTTTTTTTTTCTTTTCAATCTCTTTCTTCCTCTCTCTTGATCACCTTTTTCTTTGACAGTTTGAAAAATCGTAAGCAATAAAAGAAATCAATAGCCAACATATTGTAATTAAATGTTTGATTTTACAAAAGCATCAATAACTGAAAATTAACTCTCTATTGTAAGCAACGGAGTCTGTGCACGTTGTGAAGAGAATTTTAATTTCATATTTCATGCATCATGTACATGGAGACTCTGACAGACATATATCAATGTTTGGTATGAAACAGATAAGATAACCATTTACGTAGGTTTCTGTTTAGATGTTGTGTTGTGCATCATATATAAATGTAAGCGTATTCTCGTTTACATGTATACACGTAGATGTATATATAAAAAAGAAAAAAAAATTGTAGCATAAAGGTAAAGCACGGTTTTCTTACAGAATATACGGAGTAGAGGTGTGTACGTACATGAAGTAAAATGTAATGGAGAACTTTATCATCTACGAGTTATATGTCTCTTTGTCTCTTTGCCTTCCTTCTCGCTTTGTCATCATTTTTCCCTCTCTTTCTCTAACTATTAATGCTTAAAAACTTTTTGAGGTTGATACTAACACCCAAGTGTCAACTAGTTTTATAAAGAATTTTTCTACAAAAAAAAAAAAAGACAAATTTATGTGTATTTGTATGTGTATCCAACAACTAAGACAAAGTATTTCTCTCATAGAGAAGTGCTATGGATGTGATGGCCTGTGTTCATGTTCAAAAACGTTTGTGTGTACCACGATGATAAAGTGCTTTGTCATAAAGTAAAATTGAGCTTTATAACACAAAATTGTATGCACGGGTTTGCTTATATATACATAAGTGCGTGTGTTTGTGTGTGAGTCTGAAAAATAAAATTGCAGTGTTTTTTTAAAGAAAAAAATTACTTTTAGCTTGAGTTTGAATAATAAGAAGAAGAAAAAGAAACGAAAAGAAATGATAGACAGATTTTAGCGAATCTTGGATGCTCACCTTTAAATAAATGCAAGAGCATTATTTACTTTTGTTAACGGTGGGCGTGCCAATCCGAGATATTATTAAAATTAAAATATTGCATCTGCTTTAGCAATCATCGAATTATAAAAGTCGTGTTCGTGTCACTGCAGTATTTTCGCGTTTATTGGCAAATCGAATTTCGAACTCTGGAAATGTATGTGGGAATGAAATCATGTTGATATCTTTTGATGTTAGATACAAATATATGTATATGTAAAAAATAAATGAAATGCTTTTTTACAGTCTATAAACTAAAATTGTGCATACACTTTTTATTGGGTTCATAAACCTTTACATCGTAAAAGCTTACATCATTTTATACATCTAACTATATTAAACCAAGCAAAGGCAGTAAAATGACATTGCATTCAGGGAATGGATGCAACACAAACATTCAACACACTGGTAAATTTATACTCAATTACTCATACAAATCTCATAACTATTCACTTTCAGTTTGACACCAGCCGCAGGAGAACGATACACAGTTATTAGGTAGCAATTTTAGAAAGACTTTTATGTCAGGAACGGAATTAGAGATTGAAAGGAGTAAAAACTTTATCAGCTCAAACCTAGCGTACATAAAACAAAACGAATTTTACGAATAAGTGAAGTAATTATACCAAGACATTAAATAGTGTAACTAAGATTAGATGAACTGTAGGATGCCAAACGTACAGACAAGGACACTGTACGGCACACTGTGGCAACCAACTTTGTTGGAGAATTCTTCCGTTAATGGCGTCCACAACCCCGAGTTCCCATATTGTACAAACGATGCATACATTTAATGGGTCTCACAGTCAACCGAACTATTATTGGGGCGCAACTTTTATTGATTAACGCAAATTATCGTCAATATGCCAAAAGAGGTGACTTTTCAACATTATAAGAATGGCTTACATTATTGCAAAACTCTTCCGAGAAGCGTGAGAGTCATAGAACTGTTCTTTGCCATTCTTCAACTATTATTCCCCCTAACTACCACTTGTTTCGAACAACACTAGCCTTCGGGTAACAGGACTTCTTTCATATCCCGCCATGATTTAGCAGCGCTGTCCTGCAAATTAAGCAGGGGATGGGTTAGTCTTTCGAAGTCTTGTGTTTTTTTTTGGCAAATAACTCGGCCTATCCGAAGCTCGAAAAATTTTAATGATTAACACTCATTTGAAGTCAAACAGTGCACATTCGCGAAAAAAGCAAGTGTGTAGATTTATACTGCAATAGAGAAAATATGTCGTTAGAGGAGTCACTGACAGACCTGTCTTTTTATTTTTATTGAAAATGTGCCAAGCATTGCGCAAAGAACTAAGCTTGTGAAAGAACTTTTCTTGTGAAATTTTCATTTTATTTACGAGTCGACACATAATGCCAATTCACTATACCGCGTTAAGAAAAAGTGACTTTGCCTTTGCTGCCGGGGAAAAATGAAAACAAATTTTTTTATTTTTTGAAATTTTCGTCAGTTTTCCCCTTTAAATTTTTCTTAATACGTGTTTGAGGGTCAATCTTTTCCACTCTGTCGTCTGTAGTTATTATTTCCGAAGAGATCAATATAACTTGATGCAGTTGTGCTTGAAAATAAGCTTTTACTGGAAAAAGAAGAATATGAAAGAGTGTATTATCAGGTAACTTTTCACCGTTGAAAAGCATAAAGAGAAAAATCGACGCAATCTTTGCCGTCAAAAAGTCAAAAAAGTATCAATATGTACAGTCTTCCTCTTCCTTTCTCGAAATCCAATCTTGGGGAGACCTTATAGACGAACTCCACATCATTACTTTCCAATAAAGCAAACATACTGCAAAGTAATTGCTTTTTAACTCATTTTTTGAAATCCCAATTTTATTTTTAATTTGTATCTTTCGATTGTTGTAAGCATACATTTTTTATCTGAAAGATTCAGATATGCAAAAATACAGTTTAAAGAATTTAACTTTTTCTAGAATTTCTTTTTGTTGACTGTATTCACGACTGAGCCCGATTACCTTGACAGAGTTTTACAATTAGACTCAACTTCACTGTCTTTCACAAAAGGCGTTGCTTTACTTATAACACATTCCCCACATCCGTAGATACCTTAATGCTTTCTTTATAGCAATTTCTGACACTTCGGTCAATAATTCCCGGAACGAACACATAGATGTGATCTCTAATCAAAAAAAATTCATATTATTTTCAAAAGGTGGCAGTCCTCAAACGGTGCCTATTTGAATTGCAGATAATTTCAATTATTTATTTACCAATTAAAGTGATTTTAGTGACGCAACCGTTGTCCTTAAAACAATGAAAAAATCGGCATTTCGCATTAAGCATAGCTTTTTGATTGGACAAGATACCGTTCAAGCGTCAGCATTGACTTCACATGGTACTCTTCTTTGCCGAGGTCAACAATTTTCTGGTAGCTTGCTGTTTTGAAGCCAGATCATACGGACACCCATAGCATTGGACACCATGAACACCCAGAAGGGGTGTTTGCATGAAAAAAATTATTCCCAGATCTAGCTCCCAGTTGCTACGATCAGTTTGCAAATATCAAAAAAATGTTCCGGAGAAAAAGATTTAAATCCGTTCGTTGTAGAAACTAAGGGGATTGCCGAAGCTCTTGATAAAGCATTCTGGAAAAAGAGCATCTAAATATTGGAGAAGCGTTGAGCTGATTGCATAGCTCGCCACTAAAGCCTAGTTTTACATAAGAGAAAAACATTTTATAATTTTGTTACTTTCTCGCGAGATTTAATGACTTGCTTTTTAAGTGCACGGGACTGTATATTTCATTTGCTTTTATTGCTCCTGCCTGTGAACTTGCGGTGTGTAAGTGTTCGTTCTCTCATTGCAATTTTTCTTTGCAATTTTTATCAATTTTGTTGTTGATTGAGATTAAAAAAAAAAAGCGATTAATATACAATTTCGATTTCAGTTCTTTTTCGAGACATCGTTTATCAGCTTTTAAATTAATGCAAATTAAAACCGGCTTTTTCTTATATCATGGCTCTATAATAGAGAATGATAAAAATATATATATATATATATATATATAAAGCTCAAGGCGATCATAACTTATGCATTCTCGATAAAGCTTATGACATATTATTATGTATTATTGTCACGTAACCAAAGTGTGAGTTACACTATAACGATTATAGATCTCACATGCATGGCTTTCTCTTACAACCATAACCAAGCCACGTACATTTATTCATGTAGAAAACCATAGAAATGCAAAAAAAAAAAAAAAAAAAAAAAAAAAAAAATTTTTTTTAAAATTCATATAAAATCGTGAAAAGTGTCTAAATATCGTATGCGCCATATATTGATATATATGTGCATCTATGCATTTGTATACATACTTGTGGAGGTGTATTCGTTACGTTTATGTCTTTATCACGTAATGACGCAGTCGATATGAGTAAATTTGCAATGCAGTCAGTTTGATTTCATAGTTAAAACTTTAAACACATCTAAGGACGAAAGAAGTTTCTAAGCTATAAAAAAGTAAATATATTTTCTAAAGTGTTTCGTTTTCTGTCTTTCGAATTTACGGCTGCATTTTATGAAAAATCTGCAATTTTTCTTTTTTTTTTCTATAAATAGGACCAATCAATCAAAGGATGTCCCCCATATGCATAATGGCGTGACGATTAGAAAAAATTGTGCTAAGAGAAAGTGATAAGAAAAACACATGGGCGTGGGTAAGTGTTATGCCTTTACCTACTTTTGTCTTTATTTCAAAACGCTTTGCTAAGTCACTAATAAGCAAATGATTCGATATAGTTCTTCTTCTTGACTGAAGAAATTCTCATACTTCGAGCAAACTAAACTAGGGGCCACCTTTCTTACATAATGACACTCTTGCAGTACGTAAAATAAAAAAGAAATGCATAGAGCAGTGTAAAACCAATACCTCAAATGTTGTTAATGCCAATAACTCAAATGTTTATTGGTAAAAATTAAAGTATAAAATGATTGATTTAATTAAATTTAAAAAAGATTGTCCGTTTTAATAAACTTCGAAGATTTACAACCTTCCATTTTCGATTGATGATTCATCAGCTACCTTACTGCCATTCCGTTCTTCTACTTCTTTTATATCCTTTTCGAGAGTACTTCTATCCTTCTACAGAGCTTAACATTTGGATACTTGCCATATAACATTAAAACCGTTAATTCAAAGCTCCATCTTCCCTCTCTGTAATGCTTGCAGTGCACAGCTTGCCGTTGTACTGATGCATCGAAGACTTCAAAGAATAAATATTTGTCCTCTCCCTTCTTTGGTGATTCTCACCCGACATAGCACCTTCTGATTACCCCTTGTTCAGACCGATGCAGTACAGCTTGGCCCGAACGCGGTTTCGAAATGCTGGAAAAGTACGAAAATGGGTCGATGATTGGATCGCTGTTACCGTTCGTCCAACGCGGTATTATCATGTTGCCGAAAAGATGAGAAAAATTTGTAGGAAATGATTGAAAATATTTCGATTACCAATTTTTCCGAAGCAATGCGTTTTTCAATTGAAAAAATGATCGAAATACGTGCCAATACATAGTAACTAGTTACTTAGTTAAGACCTCATTTCAATATCTTGTCGGAAAAATTAAAATTTGTTTTGCACAGAAACGCTAGTAACATCTTAGCCGTTCTATCCTAGGTTTCTGTACTGGAATCATTCCTAGATGCAAACTTTTTTCTTATGCCCCTTGGAATAAACCCAATGCATGATAATGTTCGGTACTTTTATTACTGTTATAAGAAAACTTATGTAATTAGGTCTTTTTTTCTTTTTTGGGAAGTTAGATAAACGTCTGAACGTGAAGGAACTGAATGTTTGAACACCAACCTAGATACAAACTTTTTTCTTATGCCACTTGGAACAAACCCATTGCGTGATAAGGTTCGGTGCCTTGATTACTGTTATAAGAAAGCTTATGTAATTAGGTCTTTTTTTTTCTTTTTTGAGAAGTCAGAGAAACATCTGAACGTGAAGGAACTGAATATTAAATTTTGAACCATTCAGTATAAATTTTTTATAAAACAATAGGAATAATAAATAAAATAATACAATAAATTTTAACTATTATAAAATATTAAAT